>JALMQS010000150.1:8626552-8732680 GCA_024734495.1 Forficula auricularia | reverse complement strand
CATCTGATTGATTGTGGACTGTGTCACAAGATTTAATTTCTGACTCTTACCCTCACTCATTTTCTCTGATATTAATAATTAGTTAGCACTAAAATATTCTCGATTGTTAAAATATTTATTCATTAAATCCCATATTCTCACAAACAATCAATGTACTATCAAAAATAACAAACAAATCACACATACAGAATGAATCATTTATAATTTTTATTGTAGTTAATACATGTTTCGTGTCTAATCGAACCCATCCTCAGTTAATTAAAATTGAATTTAGACATTCCTCCATATATACACTTTACACATATTTATTAATTCTGATGAACAGAAAACAATTAAGCCTTGAAAAAACAAAATAATAAGTTTTTCATTTTTATTTTGTTTTTCAAGGTTTAATTACCTTTCTCTTTTGTTCATCAGAGTTAATAAATATGTGCAAAGTGTATATATGGAGGAATGTCTAAATTCAATTTAAATTAACTGAGGATGGGTTCGATTAGATCTGAAACATGTATTAACTACAATAATATTATAAATGATTCAATCTGTATGTGTGTTTTGTTTGTTATTTTTGATAGTACATTGATTGTTTAGTGAGATATGAATTAACTAATGAATAAATAATTAGTTACATATTTTTTCTAATTTGGACTGAAGGGAACGTCTAGCCAGAGTTAAGTAACAACAAATAGTTATTAATAATGAGTCGATCAATGCAGAATATTTTTTTAGAAATTTTTGTCTGTGTTAATATGAATACAATTTTTAATTTTAAGCAATAAAAATAGATTTAATTTTTTTCTTTAAGTCGGTCATTATTATACTCAAATGGTTCCGATCTATTACGATTTGGTTTTTTATTAATTTAGATTAAAAAATTCAGAATAACCTGTCGCGTAATTTATGTACAATTTCCTTATTGAGAAATTTTGAAGTTTAAAATTATTAAAGAATTTCGAAAGAAATTTAAAATTTCATTCTGTCTTAGATGAGTGATATATAAGTGGATACTGCAAAGTTTTTAAATCCTTTTAATTCCATATAAGTAGATAAATAAAAATTTGTAATGTTGATTCAATATTTATACAGGGTGATTCACGATCGATGGCACGTTAGACGTTTATAGAAAATGGAAGGCAGGATTTTTCTGAAAATTTAGCACCTTACATTTTCTTGCCTGTTCTATCGATCTAAAATATTTTCAGCATTGCGACGTTTCGGCTTCCATCGAAAAGTTGTAGCAACTTTATTTTTTTAAATAGAACACCCCGTATAACACGTTTTTAGAACCGGCCTTTTATTAAAATACTTTTTTGTTAATATTGTCCTATACCTATCTCTATCGGTTTTTGAGATAAAAAATAATTTCTGTTAAATATGGTGCAAAACATGGCCCTAATTAAACTTAAATAAATTAGTACTCTCAATTCATGAAAAGTTGATATTTTGGTGGTAGTTTAGACACGCCCGATGTATTTAATTTACGCCGAGAAATCGACTCCATATTATAGAGGGCGTGCTAAAATTACTATTATTTCCGTTATTCATAAAAGAGGTCAAAAGTTCGTTTTTTCAAATGAGACCCTCCATATATTACTCAATAAATTGAAAGACGAAGAAAAATGCTTTAAGTCGATACATTATGTCCCTATACCTAAAACATCAAGTTTTCTTAATAAAGGCGCTTTTTCGTGAAAAATTAGATTTTAATGAATTTAATTTTAACTAACCATGGAAATATCAAGCTTATGACAGTTTGTCGACTATTTATAAGTAACCTATAAACAGTTTATTGACGATGTTCAAAAAAGTCTCCCAAAATGACCTCAAATATTGATTATTCAAACAATGTTCTTATGAAATTATTTATTTTGTACTATAAGAACTTGGTTTGAATAATCAATATCTGCGATCATTTTGGGAAATTTTTGAACATCGTCAAATAAACTGTTTATAAGTTATTTATAAATAGTCCAAAAATTATCATAAGCTTGATATTTCCATGGTTAGTTAAATCAAATTCATTAAAATCTAATTTTCAACGTCTTGATAAAGTTAAACTTGATGAACTTAGATGTTATAGAATATGATATATCGTCTTAAACTATTTTTCTTCGTCTTTCAATTTATTGAGTAATATACAGGGGGTCTCATTTGAAAAAACGAACTTTTGACCTCTTTTATGAATAACTGAAATAATAGTAATCTTAGCACGCCCTGTATAATTTCAGTCGATTTCTCGGCGTAAATTAAATACTTCGGGTCTGTCTAAACTACCACCAAAATATCAACTTTTCATGAATTGAGAGCACTAATTTATTTAAGTTTAATTAGGGCCATGCTTTGGACCATATTTACCAGAAATTAATTTTTATCTCGAAAACCGATAGAGATAGGTATAAGACAATATTAACAAAAAGTATTTTAATAAAAGGCGGTTCTAAAAACATGTTAATATACGGGGTGTTCCATTTAAAAAGTAAAGTTGCTACGACTTTTCGATGGAAGCCAAAACGTCGGAATGCTGAAAATATTTTAGATCGATAGAACAGGTAAGAAAAATATAAGGTGCTAAATTTTCAGAAAAATCCTCCGTTTCGTTTTCCATAAACGGCTAACGTGTCATCGACCGTGAATCACCCTCTATAATGTAAAATGTAAAATATCATAGTCAATAAATTTTTCATTTTGATTTATAATAATAATTTTGTAATTTATAAACGTAATAAATGCTATATAAGTACAAGTTTTATTTGAATGTTCAGAAAAGTAAAATAAACAGATACAAGTTTTAATTTTATTATGAATATTATTATTTTTCTAACGAAATTCCTAAGATAAATAAATTCAGAATATAAATTTTCTAAATCTTCTATAATCAGCTGTAAATATACATATCAAGTCCTTTTCCAATGAAAATTTAGTAAAAATTATGTTTGCGAAAGACACAATTGAATTCAAGTAATTCTAGCGGGTGAGCGTGAAGGGCGGTAAATCCACCCTCGCATTTCCAAAAAGTTATGGTGTCGTCCACTAGATGTCTCTTGGGTCGTGGTTTAAGCGGGGGTGAAAAATTGCAGGTCATAAGGGGTGGGCTGCCTAAGCTACGGCTCATTTGTTATGTTATTACATTTGGAATAAATCATAATCAAAGAAAAAGAATTAGATTTTTTTATTTGGACTAAATAAACAAATTTCGCATATTATTTACTATTAAAATATTCTAATCTGATATAATTTGATAACATGGAAAATATTATCTCTTTTTCCAAAAGAAAATGATGTTCCAAATATATTTTTTTTCTAATTCAGTCAATATATAAAAAAAATGTAACTTAAACATAGTGCGTGAATTTATCATATACTTGAACCATTTTTTACGAGGGTGGGGGAAATCTTCAAAATACGAAGAACGATTCTTATAGTATATTTCAGGGTCAGGTGGCAGAGGGGAGAGAAATTTAAAAAATAAAGCTTTTTTGTGGGTTTATACTAATATTAAAAATATTAGAATATTAGAATAAATGGGCCACTGAGAAAGTCAAAATAAATTGACGAAACGTCTGGCCTATTTAATAAAAACTCTGTATTTTTAATTTTGTCCAATTCCCTACTACTATATTCTTGTTACAAATTTGCTATGAATGAGAATGATACACTATTAGAATAATGCAATACCATATTAAATCCATTTCGAAAGATATTTTATATTAAATTATTGTGAAATTACATTTTTATATTATAGTGTAAATTGAGTGACTTAGAGGAGAAACCAAGCTAATACTTGGGTTTGAAATAGTTAATGTGTTTTTAAATTTTTCGTCATAATCCTAAAATGACTTTAACGATATATTGTTACACATATGTATGAACCATAGAATGAATGAATGTATATATGGTATATGAGCAGATCCATTACTTCTCGACGAAAGTGTGCGGGGGTGGGTCCCCGATTTTTTTTTTCCTCGAAAGTACATCAGAAAAGGAGATGATCCTGAAAATTTGAGCCCGATTTGATCAAATTTTGCCACTGGAGAATTTTCTGAAAAAAGTCGATTTTTCAATCATTTTCAAAAGTTTATATCTCAGCTTCTATATAACTATAGACCGGATTTTTATGCAGTAAAAAGTGCCAAAATATGCCATAAAATATGCAGTAAAAAATGCTGAAATATTCAAGTAATATGCAGTATACGTTGAAATATTCAAATATATGCAGTAAAAGATGGCAAAATAAATTTCAATATCTACTTTTATTGAATAAAAAATTGGCCAAAATTCTAATTACATTTAATATATTAAAAAAAATTTTATATTCAAATAAATAATAGGTGAACTTGAATAAAATCAACATAATAAATATAATAATGTTTCGAAAAATGTGAACGAAAAATTACTGGGTGGGGGGAGGTAATTTTATTCAACAGACACGATTGTATTATTGTACCTATTGCATTTATTTGCAAATATTTGGGCGGCTATAATCTGATCCCTACACTAATTTACACACACTTCAACACACACACACACATGAACACTAAATATTCAAAATGTCCCGAAGGCCGTTAAAAATAAAAAAGAAAAGAAATAATTAACAAAGGATCTCAAAAAATAATTAAAATTTGATTGTAATTGTGATTAATTTATGTTTACAAGTATTTTTCTCAATTATCTTCCAGGTTATTATGTCTACGGTCACTAAAAAGTGATTTATATCTATGAAAAAGTTTGCGCCAAATACTGTATGTATATATACAGTATTTGGTTGCGCTCCACGCCCGTCAGACGTGATGGGGGCAAAGATTTGGGAAAGTAACTTAAAAACCCCAACTTTTCGTAATTATCTTGTAGAGGAAAGTATCTAAAGTCAAATAAAAGCAACAACTGAATAAAAAGAAATATCCGTGGGTTGGTCTTTTGTAGCTACGTTCACATCCTTTGTAATTCCTTCGTAGTCCAACACTACACTCTTGTTGTTGAGGCCTATTTCAGTTTTCTTTCGAATTTAAACTAGTGTCCTCCTGTTTGATTTTCATTCATTTTTTATCCGAAAATTTACTTTTAAAAAATCTGTATTTGGGGCAGAAATTGGCAATATTTCTGACAAAAAAATCTTTTCAAACATGCAATTTTATGCAACATTACTCAAATATGCAAAAAGATGCAGTATAAAATTTTACCCACAGTATCCTAGATGCATGATTCCTATAGATAATTGATCTCCTGGGTCGTATGTGACGGTAAACAAAATATGCAATTGCATAGGAATCCGGTCTCTATATTCGTATAACTAAGGGACTTGTTTGAGGCGGAATTCTTCTCGGTAAACTCTCTACTTTTTAAGAGAAAATTGGTCAGTGGTTTACATTCTCAAGTCCGGCTTTACAGCGAGCTGATAACTAAACCACTATTTCAGAGAAATTTTTCCTATTTTTAAAATGCTGTCGTATTTACATTTTTCGAAGTAAAGGGTTGATCAGTAGCTGATATTTTTATGTCAGGTATACTCTAAAGAAATCTATCACTTTTGCTTGATTGCTTCTATTTCATTAAGTTATGGCCATCTAAATACGATCGATTTTTGAAAAAATCGTCATTTTCAGATAGTCAGAACTTTTTCTCTTTCAACTCGAAATCCTTTGAAATTTTCAGAGAGTATACTTCATTATATCCTCAAACAACCCTGAAATATTTCAATTTTGGAATAGAAGTGGTTTCCGAGCTATGAATTTTTTAAAATATCAACTTTTCGATTTAATATGACATTTTTTGTGGTTGTATCATCAATTTTGTAATTTTAACGTAAATAATTGATATTTTTCAGAAAATATATATTCGAAAATAAGTGACCAAAACGGATTGTTTAAGAAAATTGAGCGAAAAAATTAATAATGTTATTTTGATCACTAATCTTTAACATTAACAAATATTTACTTTAAAATTATTAATTTTTTCGCTCAATTTTCTCAAACAATCCGTTTTGCTCCTTATTTTCGAATATATTTTCTGAAAAATATCAATTATTTACGTTAAAATTACAAAATTGATGATAAAACCACAAAAAATGTCATATTAAATAAATCGAAAAGTTGATATTTTTAAAAAATTTATAGCTCGGAAACCACTTCTATTCCAAAATTGAAATTTTCAGGGTTGTTTTAGGATATAATGAAGTATACTTCCTGAAAATTTCAAAGGATTTCGAGTTGAAAGATAAAAGTTCTGGTTAGTCTGAAAATGTCGATTTTTTAAAAATCGAACGGCTTTAGATGGCCATAACTTAACGAAATAGAAGCAATCAAGTAAAAAGTGGATAGATTTCTTCAGAGTATGCCTGAATAAAAGATATCACCTGCTGATCAACCCTCTACTTCGAAAAATGTAGATATGACAGCATTTTAAAAATAGGCAAAATTTCTCTGAAACAGTGGTTTAGTTAGCAGCTCGCTGTGAAGCCGGACTTGAGTGTACTACACCAATGACCAATTTTTTCTTAAAAGTAGAGGGTTTACAGAGAAGAATGTCGCCTCAAACAAGTCTCTAAGTTATATAGAAGCTGAGATATAAACTTTTGAAAATGACTGAAAAATCGACTTTTTTCAAAAATTCAAAAAATTCTGCGGCCAAATTTGATCGAATCAGGCTCAAATTTTCAGGATCATCTCCTTTTCTGATGTACTTTCGAGAAAAAAATCGGCATCAAAATCGGTGACCCATCCCCGCACACTTTCGTCGAAAAATAATGGATCTGCCCATATAATAATATTATAATGTGTGTTCTGTAAAATATATTCTGATTGAAATTCTATGTGGGGGGGGGGTATTTAGATTTCTGTGAAATGCTTATATAATTAATTTATATTAGGTCAGTGAATTATGTAAATTAAGCACATTATCTGCCTAACCATCGTCAAATTAAGAGCTCTATAGAAAATACAATCAACTAGCACATAAAAGATCACATATACTACATTTCATATACATACATAATCTAATTCAAAATAGTGAATTAAAATGTTTATTTTTTGAAATTAAACAAAACGTACAATAAGATTGAAAATAATGTTTATATTACTTTATTCTAATGCGTCCATTCAACAGAGGATACCCTCATTTATTTTTTTCTTAAAAATCAATAACTTTGATACTCTCGATCAAGAATTTTTTTTCATTATTTATTTTTTTTTTTTTTTTATCAGATCCTCGAAACTAATCTTCCATACTCATGTGCTTGAATTCCTATTAGATATATTCACCCAGTCTGGATTGTTGCATAGTTGTATTATGGATATTTTTTATACTTCAACTGAGAAATGTGTGTTAATTCTTGTTAAATTTTTAAACATTTAAAGGGATCCTCTTCTAGAAAGGCATATTATACAATATTGCATTCCACAATACTTTTATAAAGTTTAGTTAAAATTAAACTAGTTTTTTATATTTTGTGTTGCTCTGAATTTATGAAGCTAATCTGAGTGAGGCTTATCTCTACTCAGAAATTAAAGCTCAAGTTCTCTGGGTAAGAAACGATCACTTTTTGCCAGCATTAAGTCATGAATAATTAGTGTGTTTTAAAATTAAAAAATCACATCGCTCAAGCTGATTATAATAAGTATAGATAGATAGATTTATTATTATATGGAAAACAATGATCTGTTGTGGCTAACACATGACTTTGTTATAACTTGAAGAAATCATAAATTACACTATTTCATAATCATTGAGACACAACCATAATGATAATTTTTAATATTAATAAATTTTTCAAGTTTTATAAATAGACAATTAAATCATCGAATAAAATATCTTACAATCATTAATGAACACCCTGTATAGTTAGAATTTTAAATTTTCGAATTTAAAAAAAATATAAAAATTTACCATCATTGAAGTAGATCATATGTATATTGATAATTTTTATTATGAATACAATTTTCGCATCTTAAAATAGACAAAGAAATAATAAAAATATGTATATATGTGTCGCAATCATTGAGAGACACCCTCTATATTGATAATTTTTATTATTAATAAATTTTCCGTGTCTTAAAAAATAGATAGGGGTCTAGGGCTAGGGGTTAGCGTGTCAGCCTGCTAAGCAAAGTGGACCCGAGTTCAAATCCGACTCGAGGCATCCGGCTAAAACCTGACCCCGGGAGGGGGGGGTGGGAGTAAAGACAAATTTAAAAATAAAATAATTAGTATCGTAAATTGGCTTATGGCTAAAAAGGCCGAAAAGCCACAAAAAATAGATAAAGAAATTATAAATTAAAATATTTTGCGAACAATTGAGGAACACCCTATATGAGTGTTTCTCAAACTTTTTCGAATGTGGAACCCTTTTCCGTTTGGAAGTTAAGCGTGGAACCCGATAATAGTGTGATTAAAGCGTTGTTATGGGAACATTTGTTTTTGACTTTGAAATATAGTTATATGGAGTGAATTAATTAAGAAACACTGCTTTTATTGTCTTTTATTTTTATTTTTTTATTTATACAATCCCCACTATATCTATATTAAACAGTAACTTTTTTTTTAATGATATTGATGTGAGAAGGAGATACAACCAGAAGGTTCATCCCCTAAAGGCCTGTATGGGCTGGCCCCTCCATCGTGAAAAGAACAGAGTAGAAGGAAAGAAGCCGGGATCACGAGCCAAATCTCAGACACTTAGATACAATCCAATATCCAATTTACTAAATTTTTAGGGGCTTCGAGCAGTGGTAAATTCTCCGATCGATAAATTAGGTTTTTAAATCTATCTCCCACTTAAACTAAATCAAAACTTCCGTAAGTAAACGAAAAAAAAACATTTTCGAACACATCAACTTTTCATAGGTATTGCCATCAATGGGACGAAAGATGCTGTTTTTTGTGTATACACAAATACTTTATATCAGGTCTTATTGATGAAAGTTGTAATCTCATATCCGACTCTGCATCCAACTTATTGCGGTACTTATTTTTTGTTAATAAGTAAGTTGAAATTCGACTCGCACAAATAAGTTGTGGCAAATGGTAAAAGAGAATTAAAACAGCTTTCTGGGTCAACTATGGATATTCGCTTGTTGAACTACACCAAAATTTTGACAAAGGCATCGTTTTATAGGCTGTCTGCAGTGAAGAATCTGAAGATATTTCAATAAATTTTTCATAATCTTGGTGTGGAAAGGAAGATGGCTTTTCACTATAAACAAAAGGATTTTTCATCCAAGAATTATTTTCCAGTTTTTTGAAATTATCATCAGTGAAATATTGTTCGAGTGATTTGTACTTCACTGGAAAACACTCGAGATCTCTGCGATTCACACAACTAATCCAAAATTTCACCTTCCTTTTGAAAGCTAGAATTTTTTTTCACCTACCGTGAATTTTTTTTTGCGGAACCCTTGGCGTGTTTTTATGGAACCCCAGGGTTCCGCGGAACACACTTTGAGAAACACTGCCCTATATATAAGCACATAGGTACTCGGAATGTTTTTTAAAAGATGGGATGTATTTTTTACTTTATTTTTTTTAAATTGTGTCAACAAAATTATAAGGGAGCAGCCCCCCCTATGCCTTTCCTTTGTACCTTCCTGTACTATATATTGATAATTTTATTATTTACAAATTTATTTGTAATATAAAATAGTAAGTAGTATTAGGTAATAAAAGTGTATTCTAAATATATATTTAATTAAATATGCAGTAGAGCAAGAGAAAGTAATATACATGTGTTTAAGAAAACTAGAAAGTAGCCATATTAAGAGTAATTTACCTTTGACTGAGGCTGTAGATGTTGCCTTGAGCCTTTCTCGATATAAACTAAGCCAAGAAATCCAAAGGGAAAGAGTCCCGTTTCTTGATAAGATAAAAGACCTGGGCAAAATTCCCTTGAATTTCGATATCAATTAATTCAAGACATTCTCAAATACAATTTTCTAAGCAATATTTTTTAATAAATGAGTTAATGTATGCCATCCACATGACTTTCCCTTATCTCTGCATCTTCTCGTACATATTCAGGGTCGTGCTTCCCCTTTAGTTTCTTAATGGAAAAAAAATTAACTATGTACAATGATGAGATTTTTTGATATTTTAAATGAACCGGAAGTATTTACTATATAAACAGACACTGCTTCATAATTTCAAATAGGAATATGTGTCAAAATGGGTAGCGTTGGAGATATATTTAAAAGGATACATTATTTATAGGGAAAAGAAAACAAATTACTGTAATTACTGTCTTTTAAGTAACAAATATAGGTTAGTTTCACTAAAACAACATTAATACGTACTTCAATAGAATAATGGAATAATTATTTTTTAAAACTATTTTATTATAATATTATTTTTCCATCAGAAAACACACTGTTATTGTTTCCTTTAAGATGTCATTTAATAGAAAATGCTTTTTTTCTTTATTGTTTTCAAAAGCCGACGATTCGGAGGTATGTTTCCTTCCTTCTTCAGAGTCTGTATCCATTAAATGGGATTATTATCGAGATGACTACAATAATGTTACTACAATACATACATATATATACATTTTATAAATGTTTTTATATTAAAATTTTATTTATATATAATTTCAATTTATTTTAGGAATTTAGTCCCATTTAATGGTTATAGACCCTGAAGAAGGGGGGGGGGGGGAACTCCGAAACGTCGGCTTTTGAAGACAATAAAGAGATAAAAGTTTTTCTAATAACATCTTGTTGGATATAATTTCCCTTATTTGAATCTGGACTGCCTCATCCAAATCCTGTAATTTTAAATTATTATTTTAAAACCCACTGCGGTGTATTGTCTCCTTTAATTTATAAAAATTCTGCTACTTTCAGCAAAAAGAAACATTCAATTTAAATGACATCATGTTGGATATAATTTCTCTTATTTCAATCTGGACTGCCTCATCCAAATCCTGTATTATTAATTTACCAGTCCCTCTGCGAAAAAATCTTTGATACTACCTAAATTCATGTTCGATTAATAATTTAAATATCATATTTTTAATAAATTTTCTTTGTCATGAACTATTAGTGGGTTTTAAAATTAAAAAATCATTAAATTGAAAGTTTTTGCCGAGAGTAGCAGAATTTTTATATATTGAAGGAGACAATAAAAGAGTGTGTCTTCTGCTGGAATTATAAATTTTATTTATTTATAACGAGACTATAGTTTCGAGGGCTTTGCCCTCTTCATCAGTCTATTACAATTGATTCACAGGAATTAATTTATGAATGAAAGGCAAAGCCCTCGAAACTATAGTCTCGTTATAAATAAATAAAATTTATAATTCCAGCAGAAGACACACTCTTTTATTGTCTCTTTCAATATTTAAAATCATGTCAGCGTCGTCGGGCATGCCGATTATAATTAGTATGGATGGATACTAGCTACTACATGTCGCTTGTTCTCTAACGAGAGAATTTACCCCCTAAAATCAAACATGATTTCCAATCATTAAAAAACTCTTTACGGTCAAAAGAGATGCAAATGAAACCAACTCGTTTATCCCTATGACTTCTAGATATACTGAAACGCCAACTCAATTCTTTTTCGCGACTTATACTATTTTAATCGCTCAATTTCTGACTCCAGAGGTACCTCAACTAAAAATAATATTCTTCTCCCCTTTTTTTTTAAGTTGTGAGACTCAGCCCTAAGTTATACATCTTCTTGATACAATATCTTCTTCAGTAAAAATTACTAGAGATTTATTTAATTTGTGGTAATGTGGTTTTGTTTGATTTATTGACTTCTTCGCGACAATCCACACAAAAAGTTTCGTCTCGTAACGACTCTATAAATATGAATGGAACTAAAATTTTAGGTTATCTTTTTTTAACGTGACTGTACCACTCACACTACGACATCTCTATATAGATACACACATACTCGCCGGATCGTATCCAAGCCATTGATCTTATATCCCCTCCACTAAAAATAATCGCCCAGATATGTTTATGTTTTTTATCAAAACTACGTGGTAAATAATTTCAATTTTTACTTTATCCAATGCGAAGCATGGGAGAAAGTATTGGAATCGCTCTCGCGGCAAGCGCGACTTCAAAGGGTCCTCAGGTAAAGACTACGGAACCCATAGACTCAATTAAGGTCACAAATTGAAGTATTCAATGAGATTGAATTTTAGCACGTGACGGTTTTGCCAAAAATTACCTGGAATCTCGCCGAGAGGCCAAAAAGTGCCATTTTTTTGGAAGTGCGTGGGGATGGATGGATGGATGTATGTATGTGTGTTATCGTTTTTTTCGTCCACGAATTTTTCCACACCGTTGCACCGAATGAATTGAAATTGAAAACCTACCAGTATTTTAACAAAATGAAGCGCTGATTAGTTTTTGGTACATATCGGTCCACAAACATTAGTACTTTATTTCAGTACTTTTTTAGTTTTTTCTAAATATCTTGAAAATGACTTAACCAATTTTGATGAAATTTAATATCCTAATTAAGTACCTTGGGAACCACAAAAAAGGTTAAATAAAGTTTTTAGTAAAATTATATTTTAAAGTACTTTACTCTAGAACATATTAATATTTCAAATGAATTTGGATAAAGTTTAGCAACGATCCGTTGCAGTTTATTTTAAGTTACTCCGAATATATTATACTAACAAATATTAGTTTTTCATCAAGATCTTGAAAGACTTTCAATGAAAAAAAAAATAAAATAATGATCATATCCCCACCCTTTTCTTATCTACCCCATATAAAAATGTTATTTTTAATTGCAATTATTTCATGTTTGGTGTGGTAAATCGTCTTCAAATTTTAACAGTGTATTATGCTTTTAATGACTTATATTCCAAGTTTCGAAGACTTCTTGAATTTTTGCATTTGTGAAAGAACTATTTTAATATCATTAAAAATAACTAGCGATTTATTTAATTTGTGGTAATGTGGTTTTGTTGGATTTATTGACCTCAGTAAAAAAGATATTGTTAATTTACTGAAATTCCTCTCCTCTCCTAACCTACCCTATACGAGTTTTCCTTCGCGCCCGTTTCCTTTACTTTAACGGGAATCTTTTCATCGAAAAGACCCGGAGGTATAGCCCTTTTAAATAAACTTTTCCAACTAAGCCCTTTAAAAATCCACCTGTTTCCACCCCGTTTTTTGAAAAGGCCCTTGTTCTTCTGGGCCTTTCGAAATTGAAAGTTAATTTTGGGGGTGAACCCTTCCTAAAGGAGATGGAGCCGCGAACAGAGACCGCGCGTGGGCGGGAATAGTAGGTGCGGGGTTCGAGGGGGTGGAAGAGGGGAGTGATGAGGAGGGGTGGGGAGGGGAGGGGGTGCTGGCTGCCATTGTCAGGCTGATGTATGCCCTGTCAATCAACTTGTAATTGCTAAACCCTGTATTCCTCGCCGTACTATTGACTCCCCACCCTTTCTTCCTTTCTCCTCCCGTCCACCAAGAGAAGCATTCTCGCTCTCTTTTGCACTCATTACTCCAAGTGGCGGCGGCTCTGACAAAAACACACCACCGATCAATTAATGGGCCAAGTCGGGAATTCCCTGGCCAACCCTTGGGATCGGATCAGTTGGCTGCGCTTCTTCCCTGGCAATTGCTGCCCGGAGATCATCTCTCGCTTCAGAAGCTGTATCAGTAAATGACCACCTTTCAGGGGTTCCCAGTCCATAAGCTGTTTCAACACAGCCACCGATCAATCGGACTTAAAAGAACAATCTTCCCTCTGGAGTAGTTTTTTTCCACATTACTATATATAGTAGATTGAGTGAATTAATTTTGATAAAAAAATTAGAGTAAAAAGTGAATTCAGAAGGCTCTACGAAAATTTCTGTAATCAGGCGAATTTTTTTTTTCAGCTATAGATTAGAGCTAAAAAGAAATTCAGCGCCAAAAATGCTGCATATTAATGAATTTTCTTTTCATTATATCAACAAGACTATGATAACTCGAAAAATAATTATTTTACAGTGGAGTCAATTCATTTTGCAAATCTATCTAGTTTCATCAAGCATAACCACAGGCCCTTTGTAGAACATACACATTTCAGAGACTTTCATAAAATGTTGTGAATAGCTTTTTTTAGATTAAGTTGATATAACCCCTCCACCATCAGATAATATAGTTTTGTTCTAAACCTACGATATATGTATACAATCGTTAGTGAGGCCCGATTTAAAGATTCCACTTTAACTGATTTTCAGTATTTTTCATCCGAAAGTTCTGAAATTAAAAATCCCATAAGTTGATCAGTTCTACTTATTATATAAAATACTAATATTGTGGCACCAGGAGAATTTTTTTACGAGTTTATGTTTTTAAGTTATCGGAATATAGTGTGGCACAACAAATAATATTTGAAAATTATTTTTGCTTTATATTTTAACCATTTCTAGAAAAAAATAAGCTGACGTGTTCTGGTGTGGCCATCCACTTGACTTTACCATACAACCTGGCCCCTCATTTATATTTAATATTTAATAAAATTATTTATAATCATGGAGAGGAGGGGTTAGTTTTGCATTTTTAGACTTCTGGGGTCCCACTGATTATGTATACAAAATTTCTTTGAGTTTACTCAAATGGCATAGATTTTTAAATTTTAACCCTCCCCCTTACACCCCCTAAATTTTGGATGGATATGCAACAAAATCTAATCAGCTCTTAATCTCAATGGACCAAAACTACGTGTGAAATTTGGTTTCGATATTCACACTAGTTTTTGAGCTAGCTCGTCCATAAAAATTTGGTAACGCACAGACAGGCTAACAGACAGATTAACTAACACCAGACTAACAGACATTTTGACAAAACAATTATTATCTCGAAAAATATAATTTTTTCGATGTTCAATTATTTGTAGACCGAAATGCCATGGTTTCGCTCAATTTTTTTAATCTAAATAGTCTAAGCCATTTTTGAGATATTTCGAAACAAAGAAGGGAGAAAAGCACTTTTTTCATGCACGATTACAATACTTGACCATGCCCTGTATTTAATTGAGTACCTAAATTTCATAATCCGACCACCCTATGAGCTACAGATGCCAAGAGTACTGAATAATTTAAAGAAGTCGCTGGAGTATATGATGTTTAAAAATAAACATTATAAAATTGATATTTTAAATACATTAGAACCTCGCTATTCGTACACAATTCGTTCTAGCAGGCAGTTCTACGATTTGTACTAATGGCGAATCATTTTTTGGCATAAGATATAATGTAAATTGCATTAATCGGTTCCAAACTCTTTATTTAAACTAATGAGTTGTACAGTAGAAGTAAAAAATGTACAATTGTATAATTCTTTAATACGATTTTTATTATTTAAACTCTACTTACATATTACAATTCCTCATTACTTTCTATAATAAAAACGTTAGATGATTTTTCCCTTGATTCTTTTTTCTGTCTTTTTTGGTCCTTTACATATTAAAAAGATATCCAATGTTGATTGTTTTTGTCTTTTTTAGAATCCTCCTAAAATGCTCAATCACATTGTCATTAAATAAGTTAACGCTCCTATTCGCCACAGCTGTGTTTGGATGCCATTTTTGGACAATGTGTTCTATATTTTCCCAATGGTGACACAATTCTTTAATTTCCTTAGTTGAAATGTTTTCCTCTTCCTCTGAAGACACATCTTCAATCACTTCCTGCTGTTCTCTCTGTAGTTCTTGAAGTTCTTCAGTTGTCAACTCATTTCGGTGATCTTCAATCAACTCCTCCACATCGTCATTGTCTACATCCAAGCCCATGGATTTTCCCAGGGACACAATTTCATTCACTACAACAGCTTCCGTGGCAGTGTCTTCTAAGTCTTTCAGTGCCACACAGTCTGGCCACAGATTTCTCCAGGAGGATTTCAGTGCCCTCAAAGAAACAGAAAAGCTCTAATAAGCAAACATCGAAAAAAATGATGTTTTTCGAGATATTAAGTGTTTTGTCAAAATATCAGTTAGTCTGTGCATTACTAAATTTTTGTGGACGAGCTAGCTCAAAAACTAGCGTGAATATCAAAACCAAATTTCACAGGTAATTTTGGTGTATTGAGATTAATACTTGATTGGATTTTGATGAATATCGAGCCAAAATTAAAGGGGGAGGTGGTTAAAATTTAAAATTATAATACTATTTTCAAACTAAAAAAAAAAACAAGAAAAATGAAATATCCTACTATAATATGAACCTATAATAGCGAAAATAAATTTTTTTCTCTCGCCTAAATTAGGGTGGGGGTCAAAAAATAAAAATCTAGGTCCATGTACCAAACTCAACCAGGAGTGTATGCTAAAGTCAAGTGGATGGCCACATCAGAACGTGCCAATTTATTTATTTTTTTCACTATTTCTGTTGAGAAAGTTTTTCGTTCTCTTGTGAGTTTCATGTGCGCTATCAAAACGAAATTTTATATTTATTAAAAGTGATTGATTAGATTTCGAGTGAAATATTGAATCTTGCATACTCGACATTTTCTCTTGCTATTCTATAATATCTTAATAAAATCCTCAGGTGTAATTGTGCAAAGCTTAGGTTTCAGTTAGCTCAGTTTGAAAAAAATTTAAAAATTACAATATTAAAATTTATTCAGGTGATTCCCAACAATAGATTATTTTATAGAATATACAATTTATCTAATTTTTTTAATATAAATAACTTAAATCTAAACTGAAAATTCGTCTCTTTACTCAAATACGTTTTTTAGATTTTATAATATTTTTCAAAAACAGATCAAGTGAATTCATACGCTATTGGATCTATTATAATACCATTCTATATAAATCCTTGAAAAATGGTAATATTGGGATATTTTGGAATATTAGTTACTAATGAAACTTTGAGATAATCAAGGACATAGTGAGCGTTTTCGGGGGGGGGGGGGAGTATTTAGGATGTCAAGAACCCTTAGCCTTCCCGTAATGTTGTGGTGAAAATCGAAGTTCTACAGGAAATTAAATAAACGTTCAATAAAAATGTAATAAAAAAATATACTGACAAAAAAGTATTTGGACATCTGGGCGGTCATCTCTTCTAGTCCTAAGAGTATATCCATGGTTCCTTAACCTCTCTGTGGATAACTAATCCCCTCTACCCGAAAAATTTACAAATCAGATAATTTTAATTAATAAGATTGGAGTAGTTTTTGGAGACGGACTGATAAATGTGAATTAAGTGAAAATCGATGAGGCAGTCAAAAAAGAAGAAGATAATTTACACTATCTTTTTATTCATAAAACTGACGTTTCGGAAGCTAATCCTTCCTTCTTCAGGGTTTTTGAAAAGTCAGTGAAGGAAATCCAATGCGACATTCCTCTCTGTCTCCTCTTTCAGTGCCAGTAATAATAATATATTGTATTTCATTCTCAGCAGAATTATAATGTAGTAATCTTTTACTATAATGCTTAGAATGAAATAGAATATATTATTGTTACTGCCACTAGAAAGGAGGCAGAGGAATATCGCATTGGATTTCACTTCACTGACTTTTCAAAACCCTGAAGAAGAGGGAATAGCCTCCGAAACGTCGAGTTTTATGAATAAAAAGATAGTGTAAATTATCTTCTTCTATTTTTTGGACTGCCTTATCGATATCCATTTAATTTTAATTAATATTTTGATTTCTAATTTCATTAAGTTGTAGAACTGTCCTAAAACTTGTCCACACAAATGTCAAATTTAGGATAATGTCTTAAGGAAAATTAATTAGATTTTTTTACTTACATAACAGGTGGTCAAATAAAATTAACAAAAACTTTTTAAATCTTCAATCTAACATTAACCAATTCAAAAATACTACTTACTATTTATTAATCATATACAACATATATTTGTTCAAATCTAAACCCCAATTTTAAATTACTTAATAATAAATTTAATTTAATTGCATTGGGTATAGTTAATTTATTGTAAAATATTTAATTTATTATAGTCTATCCATTTATGGTCAAAGATATAGATTTTTCCGCTACTTTGGAGCTTTCTCTTAATCTCCAAAGATGGCGGGTCAGTCAGTCTTCAAGTGAAGATATCGGCGGGAAGCGCAAGAAAAAGAAACTTTTTCTCTAATTGCAAACACTTGAAAGAGAATGAAGATGAAGTAGACCCCGTGGCACACACGTGGGCAGTATTTATTGTAGATGCTCTCCTAGTCTTTATTTATTTCTCTATCTGATTTCATTAGAATCGTGTTCGTGGCGGCTTGGTATAAAAGTAATATTAATCAACCTCATAAGAATCCTTATTCATCATTTCATATATAATATTCGTATAATTTATGTCTTTATTCCGAGAGAGACAAATAGATTGATGTGGACAAGTTGGGAGCTTAATAGCGGGGAGCAACATTTCGCGTTTGCCTTGTTTTCTCTTCAAATTAATATATAATATTCTTCAAGAATAATAGACGATAAATAAATTATGACATTTATTAATCGGTGAAATCAACATAGGTGGGAATTATTTAATAAAGTGGACCTTAAGGTTAAAAAACGCTGATTATTTATATCAAATTAAGATTTTTGGAGGATTATAGATTTTATGAAATATTTAAAACGTTCTCATGTAAAATTTAAAAAGTCGGAATTGTGTTCATTTGCGTGGTATATTGAACTATTCAAAATCAATGGAGGAATTCCTTGGGCGATTTGTTAGAAGTTAGAAATAAATTTTATAATACTTAGAAAATTTATGAGCAGAAAATAATTATTTAATCATTCCTCAATAGAAATTTTTTATACATATTTTAAAAATGTTTTTGACGTTCCGGTTATTAGTGGGACCATCCTCAGAGTTATAAAATCATAGTACAAAATTCCGGCTTAGGTCGACCTTTACCTCTCGATTTTCCTAATTAAATTAATATTTTGATAAAATAATGTATTAATAAACAATACTTGATAGGGTCGACATCCAATTTCCTGCATAGCTATTTTATCTAATTTATTTATTTTTGTTATTATTTATTTATATATTTATTTTTAATTATCTACATTTTCATATATAACAATAAAGGAAACTCTATAACTACAAAATACTAATTCGAACTTACATGTTGATACCCTGTCTACCTGGACTTATGCAGGGAAAAATAGATGGTGACCCAACTTTGGCATTTTATATACATATTTTACTTTCGATTGGTAATTTATTTATCCGGAAACTCATAACTACATTTATGTAATAAAATTAACAACGTTAATTTTTTATTAAAAATAGCTATGCAGGTAAATTGGATGTCGACCCTATCAAGTTTTGTTTATTAATACATTATATTACTAAAATATTAATTTCATTAGAAAACTCGATAGGTGAAGGTCGACCTAAGTCGGGATCTTAGACTATTAAAAAATCTATCAAAATAGGCGTCTTCCCACACTTTAGATAAATAAAGAATAAATTAACAATATATTATTATGATACCTGATAAAATCCATAACAATAACAATTTTACAAAAACTAATATGTAATGTTACATCACTCCTATATGTATTAAATTTCATAGAAGAAATCCCAGGGAATTGGATAAAATAAAAAACAAACTTTTATTAAGTGAGCCAGACGTTTCGTCAATTTGTTTTGAATTCCTCAGTGGCTCATTTTATCACTCTTTGTCAAAAGCAGTTTTTTCTATAAGACAAAACATCATATTATATTTATTGAGAAAAAACTGTTTTTGACAAAGTATGATAAAATAAGCCACTGAGGAAGTCATAATAAAATGACGAAACGTCTAGCTCGCTTAATAAAAGCTCTGTGTTTTAATTTATCCAATTCCCTAAGATTCCTTCTACTAATATATAATTACTGTTTTACACATAATTTCAATTTATACAGTAGGTCATTAAGCATTATGGTAAGTATCTTTTGTTAGGTTTTATTACGGAATTTTTTAATCTATAATTTTTAAGATTTCTTAAGGGGTTGTGTCCTGCCAAGCCAATCAGTAATTAGGTGGCTGTATATCTGTATAATGTTTTTGATTATATACTAGTCAAAAATTTTAATAAATAAATACGATTATAAAAATAATTTTGTTCGTTTAAAACCGCTAAATCTTGACATGTTACAAATTTTTTAAAGATATATTTGATTGCTTTGAATTAATAATAGTAATTTAATAATATTTACAAAATTAAATCCTTTCCAAAAATAAAAATCTTAGTAAAAGCAGGCTAAGCAGCTTTTAGTGAATTATTTTTTATTATTATACCAATTTTTACATTCATTTACGATAATTAAGTTAAAGTACCTAATAATAGATCGCTTGGTTTATTGTAAATTATTTAAACATTAATTAATTAGTAATATATTTCACTTTCATTTTGTTATTTATAAGCGAAATCATTTGATTAATCTATTAAAAAAGAAAAAAACGTATTAGGTGGTTAAAAAGTACCCAATAATACATTGGGCTGAGTGAGTGAGTTTATATATCCATTAATTTTGTTAATCAGAGAAATAATTTTTTTAGCTAGGTATCAACGAGAAGTTCGGTGTATAGCAAGCTTTTGGTTTAAATTAGAGATCAGGAAGGACCACCTTCCGTAAGATGGTTTTAACTCAGAGTTTTAAAGTTATATTTATGTCTTTAAGTAACGCCAGAGATTTTTAATCAGGTAGAAATATGGATGGAGATTTCTGTCGGTGTGTGTGTCTACTGTCTAGATTCCAATATTCACGATAATTCAAGCTCGGAAAATTCATTCTAGTGCAAAAATGTTTGTATTTCCGTAA
This sequence comes from Forficula auricularia, assembly GCA_024734495.1. Lineage (NCBI taxonomy): Eukaryota > Metazoa > Arthropoda > Insecta > Dermaptera > Forficulidae > Forficula > Forficula auricularia. The sequence goes on along the minus strand of JALMQS010000150.1, from coordinate 8,711,976 downwards.
AGAAAAATTAATTAGATTTTGTGCTTTCTTTATAACTCCATGCTCAAGATGCAGAAAATCAGAAAATAATCGATTTGTCAATTAAATTGCATACTTTTAATATATAATTTTATTTGGTATAAAATCTTTGTGGGATTTAAAATTGAAAAAGTAATTATTTATTAAAAGGAAATTGAATAAAAATGTTTTTATCAAGACAACCACCTGTGAATAATTATTTCAATTAACAAAAAACCCAACTAAAATAATTTAGCCGAAGACCGTGACAGATCGAATTGTCAACCCAAAAAGCCCCTAACCCATGAATTTCACCAAAATCGGTAAAGCTGTTTTCAAAATTATATATAACTATATAAACAATTTTTGCTCGTTTAATAAGAGTAGATAGATTATAAACTTAAATAAAAAATAAATTGTTCATTTATGCCTATATTATGAAATTTTTTTAATTTCAAATGTTTGAAAAATAAATAGTTTCATAATTTTTTATCGCAATTACGATTCATTGAGAAATCAAAATACGAATTTAAGTAAAATATTTGTTTTATTTATTTAAAAATCATCTTTATATACCACAAATAAAAGAAAACGAAAGCTTTTTGAAATAGAAATAATTTTTGTCATTTTTTAAATTTCTAAAATTCACTTTCAGAAATTTCTGTTATTTCAAACCATATATTTTTAGTAAAAACTCATAAAGTAATAATGTTTAACCTAAGAATAGAAATGGGGACTCATACTTGAGAACGATCGCAGAATAAAACAATCGAAACGTCGTAGTTCTATTGTATTATTTATTCGTGTTCAATAAATAATTATAATTATGTGTAATTTTACTTAAATTTCAAATCTAAATCAAATCAATCACAAAAATAAAAGCTTCAATTTGATATTATTTAATTATCCTTTTTTCAGTGAGAAATATTAATAAAATCCCAATATAGAAAATAATCTAATTTGGATTAGATATTTAAATCTACTCTTATTAAACAAGCAAAAATTGTATATTTATTTATATATATATATATATATATATTTATTTATTTATTTATTTATATATATATATATATATATATATATATATATATATATATATATATATATATATATATATATATATATTTATTTATATTTATTTATTTATATATTTGTATCTTGGTTCTATTTTGAAAAAGGCCCTACCGATTTTGATGAAACAAAATCTATTAACAAGTTTTGAGGATGAAAAAAGATCTGGCTAGGTCTGGACCTCATCAAAATTCATCTTAATTGATTTTTTCTTAATTAAAGTAATTATTGATAGATGAAAATCTCAATAAAAAAAATGACTCGCCGGATTTCAGATTAGAACCTGAGACGACACACACTTTACCACTGGACTATAGAACTATTTTAAAAATCTTTGCTTTTTACTTTTACTAAAATGAATTTTTTGAATTAGACTTTATTATAAGTGTGGAAATAATTGAATATATTATATATAGCTATGTATTTAATAAATATAATTCATTGAATAAATTGCGGCGAGTCAAATTTGAAATATGTATAATTGAATTAAGCTGAAAGAAAGACAACAATTAATTTTAAATCCAGAAATATTAAATATATTAATAATTATTCCTTGGCCTCCCCTCCACTCTTCTAATTAAAATTAAATATTCAATTCTCTTTTCTCCGGGCAATTATCCTTGCAATTGTCTTCCTAAAAAAATATTTGGTTGGTGAAAGTTATCACTTCTGTCGCGCGTCCCGAGACGCACATATTTTTCAATTTTATGTTTTATTTCAGATCCTATACGATTATTTTTTTTTATTATTATTTTCCTCTTTATTTTTTTATAATGTTTATCAATATGAACGAATCTGGTCAAATTGGTGTACGAGTAAACAAATATACACATAATATGTGGAGCCCTAGAAAGATAGAAGTACAAAAACTGGATGGGGGTGGGGATGGATGTGGGGGGTGCAGGAGGTGGGGTGCAGTTGTGGGGGATCCGGGGGTGAGAGGCGCAGTTGGGGTGGGGTGCGGCGGAGTGGGGGTGCAGTGGAGGGGGCGAGGGTGTGTGGTTGAGGGGGGTCAGGTGTTAACGTGCATCGCTCGGTGCCTCCAGGTACTTAATTTTAAAATCGAAAAATACTAGAGAATTCAACCATCATGTGATTTTCAATTAATAATTTAATGGCTGTTAACTCTTATGAGGCTACCTGCTTTAGAAAACTAACAATCGTTTAACATGTGAATGAGCTCAGAAAGTATAGATTCAAAGGAAATGTCTGCAAATTAAATTGTTCAACTAGCTTGAGTATCGGCCTTGTTAAAATATAATTTATTTGTGTACACAATTTTAAATCAGAATAACATAATTATACATTTTACTTTATGATGCAATTTATAAAAATCGTGCGAAAAAATCAGATGTTTTCAGAAATTTAAAGATCTCTATAGGCATTTAGATATGTGTGTAATCGTATCTGTGTTTAAATTTTGTGAGCGCTCTAGCCCAAAAACCAAGAGAAATTTAAAAACCAATAATTTGCTATGCTCTCCCCAAATTTTTGAAATTTGACAAATTTATCAGAGCGAACGATAGAAGCCAAAAATTGAAACATTGCACAAAGGTGGAGTTTATTAATTAAACTTGAGTCCTAAATTTTACAAAGAGAAACAAAGAGGTTGTCCTCTGCTTGATGCAAATAAACATACCTACATATATATCGAAATTATATATCTGTATATACGTATATTGTTTATTTGTTTGAGACTATAATTTCGAAGACTTGGTCTTCATCATCATTCTTTGTTAATTATAAATATTATTTTTCATGGGGTAAATATCCATACAGTATTGACCCCATATTTATAATTAAAAAAGCATGATGATGAAGACCAAGTCTTCGAACTATAGTCTCAAACAAATAAATAATACGGGAATTATTTAACGGATTATAGTGGTGTTTCACAAAGTGGAAATAAAATTTAAAAAATTAAAAAAAAATTTTAAATTAAAAACTGTTTTTTTGTTAAAACCTCCTGATGAAGGGTTTATGGCCCGAAATATGTATAGAGATAAATAAAAAATCTCCAAAATAATTTTAAAGATTTTTTAATTTTTTTAATTTTTATTTCCACTTTGTGTAAACACCACTATAATCCGTTAAATAATTCCTGTGTTTAATATGTTTCACTATAAACCGACACCGCTTTCCTTAAACTTTATAAATAAATAATATATATATATATACAGATATATAATTTCGATATATATGTGTGTATGTTTATTTGGATCAAACAGAGGACAACCTCTTTGTTTCTCTTTGGGAATCAACTATGCTACTCTCGGCAAAAATCAAAAACTTTTCAATGCTAAATTACAGTTACAACAAGCTTCCAATATAACAACCCTATTAGCACACTTGGTCTAGATCTCTAGAACATGCTTTCTAGACATTGGGAAAACTTCTAGACATCTTAAAGTCAATAAGAGCTGAATAAGACATCTTCTAGAGCGAGTGTGCTATCTAGGAATTCGTTTTGTTTTAGATTTTTTGCATTTTTCTTATTGAAAGGTTTAAGCTAAAAAGTTCAAAAACAGTTCTTCAGTATGAAAATACAAACATTTTATCATAAGAATAAGCTTTCTATGACTTTCCTTTCTTGGATTATCAAGGGTATCTTAATTCAATCACAAAAATAAGATACAAATAATAATGCTTGAAAATTATTTTTCTACGTGTTTCAGGCATTTCTAAGAATGATAGACAAAGAAACAGTCTCCCGATCGTAGCGATTAGATAATAAATTAAAAAGATGTTCCCTAAAAAGGGGGGATTTCCAAAAAAAAAAAAAAAAAATGTTAATCTTAAGTGAATAAAATATTCTGGTCCTCCAGTGAACTATACAAGCTGAGCGTACCGAGAAATTTACTATAATATGTTCATTAGCTAGTATTTAGAAAAAAATGTAAAATACATTTCAAATAAAATTATTTTTTTAATTGCATATTTCAGTTTATTTATTAATGATTAATTATTTTTATATGTTCCTCCTATGTAAATATATCCTTTCAGTTTCTTCGATGTCAATAGATTTTTTAATTGCAATCGAATCCCCCACACCAGTAAGATACACCCCCTGTGGATCTCAAAAAGACCTTTGCATTAAGGCTAGTTTGCACAGACTTACTACTTGCCATTAGTACTATTCCATTTACTAAACACTTAGAAGACTAACCGATTAGTAGTCTCTTCTAACCACTCTAATTAGTAATCTTTAAAGAATTTGGTGTCGGTTCTAGGTGAAACATTTTAATAGATAATAAGTAAAAATATATTTGAAACCCACCTAGAAAAATATATTTTTACTTATTATCTACTCTAATTAGTGTTTAGTTAAAGCTGGCCATTCGAGTCATAAATATATGTGGTAGAGGAAGCTACTTGCCATTAGTAAATAAAAACCATTTCTATTCACTCGCACTTTCCACTCTACTAATCTCAAAATACTAATGCTAACCGCTTACCATATATTGTGTGTTTACACAACATAGAATTAGTATGAGTGGTTAGTACTAATGCTTAGTGCTTGCCATTAGTACTATTCCATTTACTAAGCATTTAGCAGACTAACTGGTTAGTAGTCTCTTCTAGCGACTGTAATAATTAATGTAAGTGAAAGTTGCAAGATGATAGCTCGAGTTGCCAATATATGTGGTAGGGTAAAGCTACTTGCAATTAGTAAATAATACTAGCCACTAATAATGTGTATTTACACGACACAGAATTAGTGCGAGTGGTTAGTACTAATACTTAGTGCTAAGCCCGTGTAAACTAGCCTTTACCGAAGAAAAGGGGAAATTGATCAAGTGAAAGGGTTGATGCGTAGGTGTTTGTGCATTCGGGATTTGAAGGTTTGAGGGTTATAAGTCTCGGGAAAGACGGAGGTCAGGAGAGAGTTCGAGATTCTCCAAGTCATGGGGACAAAGGTATTGGCGAATGAAGTGGTCCGGCACTTTTCCAATTTAACCGCGAAAGAGAGTTGGAAATCGGCAAAACGCGTACTACACGCAAAACATGCTTTAGGGTGAATTTCCAACTTTAACTTATCAGAGCACATACCGTGATAGTATCTATAAAATAGGGAAAGTGCGAAAACATTTCTTTGATAAGCTAGGGTCGGTGAGGGTCGAATCGTCAATTAGTCTGACAGCTCAGTTATCAGATAGCGAATATTCTTGGGTGTCTTTTTCATAAAATACTGTCTAGATTCCCTGTTTAATCGGTTTTATCCCCAATTCCTTTCTAAGTTCGTTTTAAACCGAACTGAAATAAAATAAACAGGTGATTTTAATTTCAGAGAGGTAGGTATTATTTGATGAATAATCTACAATAGCTTGACTTATTGCTGTCAAATTCTCAAAAATTGGAACATGATACGATTCAGTTTAAATTAGAGATCAGGAAGGACCACCTTCCGTAAGATGGTTTTAACTCAGAGTTTTAAAGTTATATTTATGTCTTTAAGTAACGCCAGAGATTTTTAATCAAGTAGAAATATGGATGGAGATTTCTGCCGGTGTGTGTGTCTACTGTCTAGATTCCAATATTCACGATAATTCAAGCTCGGAAAATTCATTCTAGTGCAAAAATGTTTGTATTTCCGTAAAGAAGAATTAATTAGATTTTGTGCTTTCTTTATAACTCCATGCTCAAAGATGCAGAAAATCAGAAAATAATCGATTTGTCAATTAAATTGCATACTTTTAATATATAATTTTATTTGGTATAAAATCTTTGTGGGATTTAAAATTGAAAAAGTAATTATTTATTAAAAGGAAATTGAATAAAAATGTTTTTATCAAGACAACCACCTGTGAATAATTATTTCAATTAACAAAAAACCCAACTAAAATAATTTAGCCGAAGACCGTGACGAATCGAATTGTCAACCCAAAAAGCCCCTAACCCATGAATTTCACCAAAATCGGTAAAGCTGTTTTCAAAATTATATATAACTATATAAACAATTTTTGCTCGTTTAATAAGAGTAGATAGATTATAAACTTAAATAAAAAATAAATTGTTCATTTATGCCTATATTATGAAATTTTTTTAATTTCAAATGTTTGAAAAATAAATAGTTTCATAATTTTTTATCGCAATTACGATTCATTGAGAAATCAAAATACGAATTTAAGTAAAATATTTGTTTTATTTTTTTAAAAATCATCTTTATATACCACAAATAAAAGAAAACGAAAGCTTTTTTGAAATAGAAATAATTTTTGTCATTTTTTTTAAATTTCTAAAATTCACTTTCATGAATTTCTGTTATTATAAACCATATATTATTCAGCTTCTCTAAAGGATTTCTAGCTTCAATCTTTTTAAAAAATATGATTTTTTTCAATTTCTCTTTTGTCATTCTATATCAAAAATCCTAAAATCTTTATTATTTGTCCGTTTTAGAAAGTCAAATATTTTGGCATCAGACTGAACTTTCCTGACCTTCCCTTCTGTTCTTGAGTTATCTGACAGAATATTATAATGTAGACACAGTGACAGACAGACAATAAAAATCATACTTGAAAATGATTTTTATTTACGTTTCGGATATCAGCTAATAAACAATCACAAATTTGAGCAAATCCACTCAGGCTGTTCTTAAAATGTAAATTTTATATTGTTTACTATAAGGTTCTGTTCTATGCCTTAAAGGCTTGCTTCTAATTCATTTTTTATGAAAATCTGATCAGAAATTTTTGAGAAATTAAAAAACAAAATTTTAAATTAGGCTCCAAATTCTTAACATTCAAAAATTCAAATATTAGACAGAGAGTTTACCTAGAAAGTCATTTACTACGATACTTGCATCAAATTTTAAACATTTACAGATGAATTTAAAATCTCAGAAAAAACGTTAAGAACTGAAAAAAATATAACGAAATTAAAATTTTTTAGGAATATAAATTTCCACTAATATTAGATACATTATTGATGATTCAGAATCGATGTAAGTTGAATTTTTTATGAGAATTATTTACATAGTTGAAGAACTCATTTAAGTGAAAGTTTCTTTTTGCCGAGAGTAGCAGAATTTTTATGAATTGAAGGAGAAAATAAAAGAGTGTTTCTTCTGCTGGAAAAATACATTTTTAATTTATTTATAATGAGACTATAGAATCAAGGGCTTTGCCCTTTTCATCAGTCTACTTAGGGCTTCGCACGAGACGAGACCGAGACGATACCGCGTTAACGAAAACGAGACGATACCGAGACGATCCCGCGAGAGTCTCATGTCTTGTCTCGTGGGCTCGTAACCATTTTTTTTAGTGGTTAAAAAGAATATTGTATTGAATAAATTAAAATTTATTTTTAAATTTATTGAAATTAAATATTGTAAAATACTTGGTCAAAGACATTTTGCGATGCACTTTTTTTTTACAATTTTACTATGATAATCTATTTTTAACTCATATATATTTTTTAACAATTAGGATATTCAATACAAGGGAAATTTAATGAAAAAAACACGTGTTTCTTTTTCAATAATAAATATTGTGTAAAATATTTCTTCGTAAGGGAAAAATCTAATTTCATTTATTTAATTTTTTATATATTTACTATACTTTAAAAAATAAGAATGTAACGATACTTGGCGAGACCAAAAGAGACCAAACGAGATCAAAAGAGTCCAAACGAAACCAAACGAGACTAGAACTGAAGAGACGAGACCGAGACCGAGACGATACTGTCTTTTTTGACAATTCACGAGACCGAGACGATATTTTCTCAAATCTCGTCTCGACTCGTCTCGTGCAAAGCCTAAATCGACTACAATTGATTCACAGGAATCGATGTGATTCCTGTTAATCAATTGTAATAGACTGATGAGGGCAAAATCCTCGATTCTATAGTCTCATTATAAATAAATTAAAAATGTATTTTTCAGCAAAAGACACAATCTTTTATTGTCTCCTTTAAAGGACTTCTTTAATTGTTCATCATTTGACAAATAAATTGTGTTACTACTTAAGTAAATTTTATAATTGTTTTGACAACTGAAAATTTTATCTTTAAAGAAGTTTTTCAAACCACCTCAGTCATTTTAAAAGAAAATTTGACTTCTCTACCGTCCACATATTTTATTTATTGTACTGTAGTGGGAATAAAATTATATAAAATGAAGAGGGATACTACATATAGTAAAATCCATTGGTGTGCGCACATTACGTCCGATTTCTTCATTTAATTTAGTTCTTCTAGTATATTTCACGATTTATTGAACGTATTTTTTCAATAACAAAAAGTATTTGGTTAATGAACTTGCTCACCATTTGTTTGGGCTTTTTCCAGTCAACCCTCTCTTTCACTCCGAAACGTCAAAGAACTAACTTGAAAAGGTTTTAAACACATTTGAGCAATAAATATTACCTCGAAATAGTTTTGCACAATGACACTAATTGCAAACGCGAGGATATTTGTTTGAGAAATTTGAAAAATGTACAGTTGTGTTCGAAGGGGCGCGAAATGTCAAGAGTGACAGAGACTTGAACGAAAGGCTGCGAGACAAGCCTCCCCCGGGAGGCCGTATCGATTGCCAGGCTAATGTAATTAAAAGCCAACTGAAAAGGGGTGGTAATGCGTCCCCCACGACGAGACATGGATTAAGAAAAAATATCCGTGCATTGGAAAAACAGGTGGCTCAAAAAAAAGTTAATCCCATTCGAGTTAATTAAAGTGAACAATTGAAAGCCAAAAATTACACCCTGTGCAATAATCACAAAAGAAATGAAATAGATAAATTATATGGAAAAAATAAATAATATAAAATCCTTAAAATGGCTTAAAATCACTGAGCGGTCGTCTAATTAATTGAATAAAAAATCGTATTTTTACAGGAAGCCGGCGATTTCTTAAAAAAAATATCGGTTTTACTTTGTTTATACCAGTGGTGTCCGACCCGCGGCCCAGCACTGCAATAAATGCGGCCCGACATAAAATTATAAATTTCATTAAAACATAAAGATTTTTACTTTAACTTACATGGTCAAGTATTGTAATCGTGAATGAAAAAAGTGGTTTTTTTCCTTCTTTTTTTTCGAAATATCTCAAAAAGGCTGAAATTATTTCGATTAAAAAATTGAGCTAAACCATGGCATTTCACTCTACAAAAAAGCTCTAATAAGTGAACATCGAAAAAATCATATTTTTCGAGATAATAATTGTTTTGTCAAAATGTCTGTTAGTCTGTCTGGTTGTCTGTGGGCTACCAAATTTTTGTGGACGAGCTAGCTCAAAAACTAGTGTGAATATCAAAACCAAATTTCACACGTAGTTTTGGTCCATTGAGATTAAGAGCTAATTAGATTTTGGTGCATATCGACCCAAAATTAAGGGGGTTGGAGAGGGGCTTAAAAATTAAAAATCTAGGACGTTTGAGCAAACTCAACCAAATTTTGTATACATAATCAGTGGACCCCCAGAAGTCTAAAAATGCAAAAACTAACCGTCCAAAATGGGGTGAGGGTGGGGGTGTAGGGTCAAAAAATTAAAATCTTGCCCATTTACCAAACTAAACCAAATTTTATATACATAAACAGTGGGACACCAGAAGTATAAAAATGCAAAAAGTAACCCCCCCCTTACATGATTATAAATAATTTTAGGGGCCAGGTTGTATGGTAAAGTCAAGTGGATGGCCACATCAGAACACGTCGGCTAATATATACTTACTGGAAAACATATTATGAATACAAAATTTGGTTGAGTTTGGTATAAGAGACTATATTTTCATTTTTTGATCTTAACCCCCCCCCCTCCCTCCCTCCATTTTGGGTTCTTAGTTTTTGCATTTTTAGACTTCTGGGGGCCTTCAGATTATATATACAAAATTTGGTTGAGTTTGCTCAAATATAGTTTCACTAATCCGAAACATATTGTGTTTGTGTAAACCTCTTTGAGTTTTATTTCATTCACTGTGAAACTACACACCCTTTACTTTATTAATTAAAAAATTATACCCTTGAAATTATTTAAGATGAGTTTGGAATAAGTAATGCGTATGTATATTTAAGTTTTAATTTTTTTTTTACTATATTAAATCAGTTGGAAAGTTAGGATTCTAATAAAATGAATAAATAATTTGATATTTTGGAAGAAATTAAGAATGTGTCTGTTTCTGTGTGTGTCTGTGTAAACAGCGATCGCTTCAAATTCCCTGAAATCAATAATTTTATATTTTAAGTAAAAAAGCACTTCTCTACTCTGATGAAAACATTTTCTTCCAATATTGATAATGTTTATCAAATTCTTAAGAAATTAATATTAAAACAATACAAAAATTAATAATTTTCAAAAATACTATTTTATCAAATATTATCAATTTTTGAATATGAAGACAAAGGCTTTTTATTTTCTCCGTGCACTCTTTTATCTATGATATACCAGAGGTGGCCACAACGTGGCTCGTGAGCCGCATGCGGCTCTTCAGTCAATCTCGTGCGGCTCTTGAACCCTCTTGAATAATACTGATTTTAAAAAATACAGGATGTGACATAAAGATCTACCACATTTTGAAGAGGTATAAAAAAAATGAAAAAATTTAACTAGGAAAAAACTGAATATATTTTTAATAGCTATGTATACAAAATTTGGTTAGTTTTTTCATTTCTAGCTTTCTGGAGATCCACAGAATATATATACAAAATTTGGTTGAGTTTGATCAAAAGGGCTAGAATTTTATTTTGACCCCCCACCCCATTTTTTGTCTGATAATGTTAAAAATACATTAAAAAAAAATTTCATTTGTTTTCTTTTCAAAAATAAATTTTTTTTTTATAGTTAAATTTTTTCATTTTTTATATCTCTTCAAAATGTGGTAGATCTTTATGCCACACCCTGTATAATAATAAAATAAAAAAAATAATAATACAAAAATTATTTTTGTAATGTTATAAGTAAGTAGATCAAAAAATATATGTTACTTCATTTATATTTTATAAAATAAAAAAAATGTGTCTTTTTTTTAATAAACTATTAATTAATCTCCAAAAAATGTGGCTCGCTTTGAAACAGTTTTATAAATTTGCAGCTCCCAAAGTTAAGGTTAGTAGCCACCCCTGATATATACTATAATAGAATGTTTGCCCCAATTGCCCCAAATTATTTGAATAAATAAACACAAGAGAGCGCTACCTTCGGCAATAGTGCTGCCTCTATGTTTAACGCACAGAAGTTAATTTGACTTTCAAATGTGGACTCTGGGGGGTCTAGACCCCTCTTTCCATATCTACCATTGTTACAAAGGAATTGAAATGATAAGATACGGTCCATCGAATAAGCAGGCAAATCATCTCCTTGAGTATTGAAATCTCATTTTACCAGCAATCAGACCACTCGACCTGAAAATATTTAAGAAAAACGTTTGGAGGGAAGTCACAGAAATTTCATAGATAATGCATCAATCAATCTTGCAAGAGTTAAGAGAAAGCGTTTTTGTAGGCGAAGGAAAAATTAAGATTTAAAGTTTTTTCCGTAAATGCTATAATAACTTATTGTGTGAAGAACGCCTTTGCTAATTTCCAAATCGGGAAGAGGATCTCTTCTCGGTTGATTAATCTCCAATTTGAGATTGACAAAAATGGACCGAAAAAAGACGTCACTTCTCGGAATTGGAAGAACGAGCCGTGTTTTTCGTTTGCCGGGGGAGTTGAAGTGTGTCATCGAGCCGTCATCTTTCCTTGAATTTCAATCAACTCGGGCTCCGAGCTGGAGAGAAAAAATGCTCCAGGAGCTGAGCTCGTGTGCAAGCAAGGAAGGGAGACGCGCTTTGTCTCAGAAACAAAAGCAGTTTTTGCCTGGAGAAAATTATAAACATTCAAACGAATGCCACTCTGGCCGCCGCGGAGATATACTTTCACCCTCTTCAAAGGGGCGCTAATGTCGAGAACATGGCCCCAAGATGGGAGCAAACCGCCCGGTCAAAATCGGACAATATGTTGCCACTTTTCATAATATTAAGAGGCGTTTTTTTTATCCATTCCGGGTAACACGTGGTTCGATTGGAGATTATTACTTCGGAAATCTCTAAATTGAATATTTATTTACGCATCGCTGGTTATTCTAATCCCCTGGTCGATTATGTCAAGTCAGTCCGTCGACCGCCCGAGAAAGAGAAGGAAACAACCAAGGAGGTAATGAAAACCCGTTGGCTTGGTTAGCGAGTTATTTCAAACAAACAAACAAACAAACACCGAATTATTTCATTTATTAAATTCAATTAAAAAAATACCTTCAATTAATTGAATGTAATGGAAGGCAGCCCAGGGCTAGTGAGGAAAGAAAAAATTAACACATATCAAATAAGGTGTAATTTATTGGAATCCTTCCTCCTTTGCCTGCCGTTTCAAACCGACGCGACGTTTTGGAGGATTCTTCCCTCCTTCTTCAGGGTTTCAAGGGTTCAATGAAGGAAACAAATAAAATGCTTTTTTCCTCTCCACAGCAGTGTTTAAAACTTTTCTCTTCCTTAGCAGAGGCATAGAAAAACAATTTAATTATTTTTTCCTCCCTTTCTTAATTAATTAAAATTGTATTTCTATGCCTCTGCTAAGGAAAAAGTTTTAAACACTGCTGTGGAGAGAGGAAGGAAGCATTTTATTTGTTTCCTTCATTGAACCCTTGAAACCCTAAAGAAGGAGGAAGAATCCTCCGAAACATCGGAAGAAAGGAGGAAGGATTCCAATAAATTACACCTTATTTGATATGTAGTAAAAGTTTTAAACACTGCTGTTCCTTCATTGAACCCTTGAAACCCTAAAGAAGGAGGGAAGAATCTCCGAAACGTCGGAAGGAAAGGAGGAAGGATTCCAATAAATTACACCTTATTTGATATGTAGTAAAAGTTTTAAACACTGCTGTTCCTTCATTGAACCCTTGAAACCCTAAAGAAGGAGGGAAGAATCCTCCGAAACGTCGGAAGGAAAGGAGGAAGGAGGAAGGATTCCAATAAATTACACCTTATTTGATATGTAGTAAAAGTTTTAAACACTGCTGTGGAGAGAGGAAGGAAGCATTTTATTTGTTTCCTTCATTGAACCCTTGAAACCCTTTTTTAAGGAATTTGGTGTTGGTACTTGGTGAAACATTTTTTAAAATTATTGGATAAAAAATACTTGGTAGGTTTCACATTAAGATATAAAAATAAAATTAATTTATTAGAGATTAAAGACTCTCCGAAAATAAATTCGTTTTATTTTAATATCTTAATGTGAAATCTATCAAGTATTTTTTTATCCAATAATTTTATTTGATATGTGTTATTTTTTTCTTTCCTCACTACCTCTTCCATTACATTCAATTAAAAGTTCTACCAGTCTGTCTCTCTCTAGAGAAAATTTCGTTGCAAATTACCTACAATTACTAAAAGTTTATTTTGCAGATAGTAGTAAAATTTGATTTCACTGGAAAAAAGATCACTATCTTTTATTTAGAACTGCTTTGTTATTGATAAGTTTTATTACATGTCAGAACATGCCTAGGTTTTTTGAATGTGAGTTATTTCCTGTTCTTACAAATAATGTGGTTTGTACAAATTGTATCACAGGGAGTTACCACACTATTTAAAATTCGCAATCGTGAATGAAATGCATGAACATTGTACCAGATATAATGATAGGATATAAATACATAAAGTAAATAGAGAAATTACTAAATACTCACTTTATTTCAGAGGCTTGAGGAATTCCATTCTCTGCCCTCTGACGTAAAAAATTCAACAAGTGCACCATAATTTAAATTAATTTAAGGAAATATAGTATTAGTGAAAACTGAAAAATTTTACATATACATTGAGTGGATATCGATGAGGCAGTCCAAAAAAAGAAGAAGATAATTTACACTATCTTTTTATTCATAAAACCGACGTTTCGGAGGCTATTCCCTCCTTCTTCAGGGCTTTACATATACACATTAGAACTTATATTTTAATTATGTATTATAGTGTAATATATATATGTATGTAAATACATTTAACTTTAAATAAATAATTAAATAGAGTTGTATTCAGCTCCTCGGATATTGAACCCAAATGTCAAAAATCAATTGAGGACAATGGCTGTCCATCGAGGTAATATTAGCAATCCGACATAATATTATCTCAACAAAAACACTTGTGTAAAAAAGGGCCAAGTTCGATTAATAAAATCCGTTAGCCAAAAACAGTAGTGAGATCTAATTGTGCTGCCAAGTTCAACCTCATCAATTTATTAAATGCAGTCGAGAATATATTAGTAACTTCAATTAAAACGAATATTTTTAATTTCACATGTCCAACTATATTTTTTATTGATTTCACATTTTTAGTAGAAATTACTTTCCTAAAACTTGGCTTTTACGCATTATTATCTATGTCACGAATTACTAGTTACCATACCTATCATGAGATCTTAATAAGAGAAGATGAAAGAGCTAAAATGGAGAGGTGGAGGCCCTATCAGACAATAATAATAATAATTTAATGCGTAAAAGCCAAGTTTTAGGAAAATAATTTCTACTAAAAATGTGAAATCAATAAAAAATATAGTTGGACATGTGAAATTAAAAACATTCGTTTTAATTGAAGTTACTAAAATATTCTCGACTCATTTAATAAATTGATGATGTTGAACTTGGCAGCACATTAGATCTCACTACTTTTCTTGGCTAACGGATTTTATTAATCGAACTTGGCCCTTTTTTACACAAGTGTTTTTGTTGAGATTTCACTTCTTTTTGTAAGTTGGATGGGAATTTAACCTTCAAGATTCACGCATTTATTTTAAAGGCTGATGAAGATCTTTTTGGATTTCTCACTTTATTAGTGATTCAAGTTACACTATGTCAAATTTTAGTATTCTAGTGTCATTGAATTTTCACTATTAGTTAATTTAGCTCATAAGTTTCACTCCTTCATTTTAGATGCTGAAGAAGGGAAAGTTTCAGTTTTTCGATTTCTCCTGTTGTTAATGTCGCAAAATCTACTAAGATGCCAAATTTTAGCATTTTATACCCTTTAAATTTTTACTTGAAAAGAATTTATATTATGAACTTCACTCCTTTATTTATAATGCTGAAGAAGGAAAAGTTTCGATTTTTCAATTTCGTCCTTTATTAATGTGCCAAGCTTTACCAGTATGCCAAATTTCAGCATTCTAGGTTCATTGAATTTTTAGTTTATGTTAATTAAGCCTATAACTTTCACCCCTTCATTTCGGGCCTTGAAGAAGGAAAAGTTTCGATTTTTCAATTTCCTCCTTTATTAATGTGTCAAGCTATACCAGTATGCCAAATTTCAGCATTCTAGGTTCATTAAATTTTTAGTATATGGTAATTAAGTCTATAAATTTCACCCCTTCATTTTAGGTTCTGAAGAAGGGAAAGTTTCGATTTTTGGATTTTTCCCAATAATGGTACCCCAAACTCTACCTGCCTGCCAAATTTCAGCATTTTGATGAGTGAGTCAGTCAGTCAGTGAGTGAGTGAGTGACGAAAAAGCCTATCTTTGGCTTCTTGTAACTTGGATGGTATAAACAGTAGAAATATAAAATTTTGTAATTTAGTTAAGCTTATGGACCAGTATTCTGGAAAAAAATTTCAGCCATGTAGAGGTTTCCATTACGAAGTTACAGAGGCGTCAAAATGGCCTGAGTTGTTTCCTGTAAAGGGTAGTCTGGCAGTGCAAACATTCCCGCTCGAATCGAACTTGGCTGGGGCACTGCCGTGCCCCCAGACCTGAGTTGTTTCCTGTAAAGTGTAGTCTGGCAGTGCACACATCCCCGCTCGAATCGAACTTGGCCGGGGAACTGCCGTGCCCCCAGATTTTGATATACTATATAACTTTTTACGATGCAGATTACACTAGGAAAAATTTCGGTCAAAGATTTGAATCGTCATCAGAAAATGTTATGACAAAGGTATACATTTATGACCAAAATTTTTATTTTTACTTCATATAGGTACTATATATACGTACACCAGCTACTATGCTAAATTTCAAGTTTCTAGCTTTAATACGTAGCTTAAATAAAAAGTTACAGATGTGCGGCTAAGTGACAAACACTGAGAAATACTAGAACTAAATTTTGCGTAGTTTTTTTTGACACCGAAACCTAAAATTCAAAGAAAGGTTGTAAAAACACTCAAAAATTTTCATTTTGCTTATTCGTGATTAAAAGATATGAAACGTACAGAAAAATAATTTTCAAACCCAATTATTTTTCTCTATCCGATTTCCAATGCCCACAAACCGAAAGGCCGTAGAAAGTTGGCCCTGGTCCTAAAATAATTTTGTTTCCAAAAGCGATTAAATTTTGTGATTTGTACATAATTTCAGAACTTTTGTTTGGAAAACCGAAAAAATAATATACACAATTAAGTTTTGAGGGTCGGGTATGCTAGGGGTTAGAATGTCAGCCTGCTAACTAAGTGAACCTGGGTTCGAATCTGACTCGAGTCATCCGGCTAAAACCTGACCCCAGGAGGAGGTAGAGACAAATTAAAAAAAAATTATTAGTATCATAAATTAGTTTTCATAGTGGGATATATTTGAACTTGGGCACAAACGCTACTCTCCATCACCCCGGCCCCCACAACCAGGCATGTTTATAATTCACAACTAAGTGGTGTTATTATGGGGCCAAATACTCTTCTGTGATTGGCCAGCCATCACTTTTAGAGAATTGGTTATTAATAATTTTCATTTTAGATTCAAATGATTGTACAAAAGCTAATTTTATTATTTGGTGAAATTTGGATGATTAAGGTCAAAATGGCGTTAACGATTTTTAATGAAAAAATAGCTTAATTTGACTTAAAACGGGTAGAATAATGTTAGGGGTTGATCTAATTAATATAGGACAAGAATGAGTTAAATGAATTATAATAAAATATTTACATTTTTACAAATATGATATCTTAAATTAGAAGATATAACGTACGGAACACTTGGTATGTGGTCCGACTCTCACTTGCTTTAATTTTTCAATGCTAATTTTGAGAATTATTTAATGATAGTGGCGAACGGATTTCTTATCCTAAAACTTTGAGCCTCTATAATCTGAATGCCAGGCCGATTTTTTTCCCCAGTTCGTGTGTAAGTAATTAGCTGAAAGGTAAAAGTAAATTTCTATCAGGAATAGCAGGAAATTGGACAAAAATTAAAAACACAGAGTTTTTATTAAATGGGCCAGACTTTTCGTCAATTTATTTTAACTTCCTCAGTGGCCCATTTTATCACTCTGAGGAAGTTGAAATATAGTAAATTGACGAAACGTTGGCCCATTTAATAAAAACTCTGTGTTTTTAATTTTTGTCCAATTCCTGCTATACCTGTTACAAATTTATTATGGATGCGAATGATACAACATTGTAAATGTAAAGATTGTATTGATAATTAGTACTTTTACACCAATTTTCTGCTTTCTATCTCAAACCATTTACGTAGCTACTTAAGAAATGCCAAATCACAACAATCAGCAGAGAGCGTACCGAGTATTGGAATAATTTTTTCCTCTTTTAATGTAATTTAATCTTAAAATCTCTTTTCGTTCTTATCTTACTAAATCTATGAAAAAATAAATAATTCACTTTTTCTTCCTATCCTTTTTTCAAGCATTCTTATATACATTCCAAAGAAAGGTATTATTAAGCATTTCTTTCGGCATCCTTCACTTTCCATACCTACAATTTCTTATTTACGTTCATCGTTCAGTATGAGAGAAAAAAAATCAATTACGACTCGTGATGTAATAAGCAAACAATGCATTTTTTTGCCGATTATTTTATTTTTTCTTCTGTTTTCTTATTAATTAAAAAATAAATAAAAATATGCGCTGCCAATATTCTCTACTAGTCATCATTTATTATATTCGGCTAAGGTTCCAATCTCTCCAGTCATCTTGAGATGAAATCAGCATCTCCTTCTCTCGCATTATCTCTTGTCCGCATTTAAATAACGCATGTCGCATATGTCCACCATGGCGGCTTCTTGCTCCTTGAACAAATGGACTTGGAAATAAATTAATCAAACTCAACTAAATATCAGTATTGGGCACCAAGCATTACTCATTTCCAGCGGCCCACCTAGCTGGACCATGAGCTCCAGAGCTCCGTGACATTATCTGAATCAGTGGAACAGATTTTTTGTTACCGAGCAGCGCGCCCAGCAGCTAATTCTTGACAATTGTCCCTGTGCAGTAAAGGAAGAATGTGAAATTAAACACATGCTGGGGAAAAAAACGGATCATGGTGAAGAGTGCGGAGGCCGGTGAAGAAAGACAGCGTCCTTGAGCCATCAACGGGGACAAAAACGGGAAACGGGAAGAGGAGCCCGAGGGAATAGCGAACCAGCCGGGAATAATAACCAAACGCATTCAAGCTCAAAATACGTTAATTAACTATTGATCCTGAGGGGCAAGGAGGAAGCGAGGAAGAATAACAAGGGCGGGGGCAGGAATGCCCTCTTGGTGGCGAATTGGATTTATTTTATTAAAATTAGGAACCAAGAGAAACAGGACAACCAATTCTCCTCTGTCGTCTGATGAGGACAAACTTTCTCCGAACGCGATAACAATCATTGTTTTTATATAATGTTCCATCTACCTAGCATTGTTTGATCGATGACTTTAAAGTTTATCTCTCCATTAAAGCAACAGACCAAATGAGCTTTAATAAAAATTCTAAGCAGCTTAAAATGTAAAATTTTAATAGCTGATTATATAGCGTGGTCCAGAAAGAAATTCATTTTTGAAAATAGAAAGAAAACAAAACTAATATGTTTAAAAGCGTTTAATATTATACAATATAAAGTTTATTAAATGTAATTTTAATTTTTGAAAATTAAATCATCAAGATGACGCTCTTGGCTGTTGCAACACTTCCAAACGGGCACAAAAATTTTGAAAAACTTTTAAGAGTTTCTTTTGAAATGCCTACCATTTCTTGCTGAATATTCAGCTTCATTTGCCCATGTGGTCTCAATTTTTGATTTTCATAGAAAAATAAAATATTTATTCCCATGATATGTTTATCGATGCTAATACATATTTATAAAGACGAAATACGGTATTTGTTTTGATATATGTACTTATTACTTACTATTATTTACAATTTATTTATTTATATTATTATTTACTTATGGGCGTCTTAGTGTCTTCGTGACGAACGGACAAGCTCTCTTCGGCTCCCGTTATCTGATCCTGAAAATTTTGGACATATAGCGTTTTAAAGGTCAAAAATTTTCGGGTGAATACCTTGGAGTGGTACTTATTAGTGGTATTTGTTTAGATATAAAGCAAAAAAATTTCATTTACAATGAATTTTTTCTAAAACTTATGTTTGTAAGTGGAAGAGGGGTGAAGGGGTTAATTAAATAAAAATCACTATAACTCTGCAATTTATTTTTTTTAATTAGGGTATTCAATACCTTACTGTAAGAAAACCTAAAAAATTTAACAATATTTGAAAAGAAGTATTTGAAAATGGTCGTTGAATGAACATTTGTAGTGAAGTAATATAATATAAATAAATAAACAAATAAAAATTTATCAAAATTGTTCTATTTTTACTTTATTTAAAATAGAATGATAAATATTCATTAAAGTTTGAAAACTATTCAATAATTTGTAAAATTTCTTCCAGAATGGCGTTAGCTCGTCTGGCTTCTCTGCACTAGTATTGATTAAATTTAAAATCGCCTAGGCTAATCCATCATTGATTTCCATGCACTCTCCCATTATTTATTTCCATTAATAGAAAGGATCTTTGAGTTTTAATCGAATTGCTCGTTTCCGGCCGAATTGCAGTCTCGTTTTTGTTTAGCCTTCACTCGGAGAGCCTCTAGCTAAACTAATGCGCTTTTTTTTCTCTGTTCCAGACATTCTCATGGAGTTTTTCTCCGGGACCAACTGATGCGAACTCGACATCTCAAAGGGAATCGCCAGGAAAAACAGAACCAATTCCCTTTTCTTCCTTCTTTTTCTCCGTTTATTTTAAATAATCTTATTTATTTTTGTATTTTTATCAAATATAAATATAAGTAAACAATATTTTTCATGTAAGTCTATCTTTTATTAAATTGTTAAATTCATATCACAAACATGCGGGACTGATCCAATACATTATTTTTGCGCCTTTTTTGTAGGCTAGTTATACCCTCAACTAATGTGGCAATTCAGTTGTCTAAATAGCAGGGGCTCCCATTATACAAGATGTGGCTATAAGTGACCGGGTTGATGCTGGCTGGTACTGGCAAACAGCGTGCGTGTCGCGACAAGTTTGAACATGATTGTGTCTTGTGATACTTCACCCACTCTTTGTTTGCTTTGTTTGTCCTTACAAATCGTTCACAGTAGTCTCTGCGACAGCGACGCAAAATGGAAAAATGCCAAGTGCTCAGATGGAGCAAAGAATTAACCTCAGGTTTCTTGTGAAACTAGAAAAAACTACCACAGAAGCTTATCTACTCTTATTAAACGAGTAAAAATTGTATATTTATTTATTTGTTTATATATTTGTATCTTGGTTCTATTTTGAAAACGACTCTACCGATTTTGATGAAATTCACGGGTTAGGGGGTTTTTGGAGTGACAATTCAATCTGTCACGGTCTCACCTTCGACAAAATTGTTTTTGGTGGGTTTTTTCATAATCAAATTCATTATTCTCAGGTAGACAAATCCCATTCTTAGGGTTTTAAAAAAGTTTTCCCTTTTCCTTTTGTTCCCAGGCAGACAATGTGTTGCCTTTATTCATTGTTCTAAAAGGCCTTGAAGAAGTATTGTGATTGTGGATTTTAACATATTTTGTTCAACCTAAACGTTAGAAATATTAATAAACGTTTTATAATTGTTTTTATAAAGATTTATTATATTTATTTAATAGAATCAAAAATACTCAAGAATTTATTTAAAAATATATTTCGCATAAGAAGGTCTCAATTTTCTGAAAAAACAACACATTTTGATAGGTTTTATTTATTAACAATTGGATGAATAAAAATGAATCATATGGTTGAATCAAAACAGGTGCAGGAGGTGGGGTGCAGTGGTGCGGGATCTGGGAGTAGGGCGAGATTTCGGGGATGGGGTCAAGCGGGGTGGGGGTACAGTGGGCGAATACTATATATATTTGTATTTTTTTAATTTGAAAACGGCTCTCAATTAAAAATCGACCTTTTTATCATAATTTTAAATTAAAAATAATATTAAAATAAAGGTTTTAACTGAAGGAAGAAGTTGGTGCCTCCAGATACTGCTAATGTTAAAAAAAAGTGTATAGAAATGAATTTTTATCATGTACATAGGTTTTTCAGTGGTTTAAACGGTTTAAAGAGGGACATTAAACAAGCGAGCTCACCTATTAACCTACAAAAAGAAGAGAAAACTCACCCAAGACACTTCTGTGAAAAGACATGCCACAATAAAAAAAGTAGTGAAATCTAGGGATCAGTCAAGTTAAATCGCCGGTTAAAACGAAGTTCAGATGCCATCTGTCAAAAAACAACGTTCATAAGTTCGGCTTATGATCTCGATTCGATTAGATAAAAAATGCGTTCCCAAACAAACCTTGTAAGGTTCGTTTAAGATTTATTCAGTTCGGCTCGGTTCTTCGGTTCGTATAATTAACCTAACCACCTAAAAACCAGCCCGAAATGAAGGTATACAAACCGAAGAACCGAGCTGAACTGAATATATCTTAACCGAACTGGCAAGGACTTTCACATATTCGAATTTTCGCTTTTAGATTGTACCTAGATTAAAGATCTTGTTTTTTGATAGGGGGCATCTGAGCTTCGGTTTTATACTTAACGCCCATGTTGTGTTTTCAGGGCATCTGATCTTCGCTATTAGTAATTTTCCAAGAATAATTAAGTAGAAAAAATAATATTTCGAATTGAAACGAATTCTTTTCATTTTATATGACGACCTAAATTTATTGATTCAATATTTTTAATTTAAATTATTTTTATTAAGAGGGTTCCGGACTGTTTATCATTTTTAAAAGGAAATTTTCAAATTTTTACCATCGAATCATGTATTAAATATTTATTCTTGAAATTAGATGTTGATCGTCTGTCCTATTACCGAGAAATAAATTATTGAAAATTGTCCATTTAACTGGAAGTAAATCGACCAAGCTTTTAAAAGGGCTATAACTTATATATAAATTATACCATTTTCAACAAATTTAGATCAATAATTCAACTTTTATAAATCGAATGATACATTTTTAAATAGATTTTACAGTCTAGTTAATTATTATAGTTATTCATAAATGTAAAAAAAAAATTATTTGCAGCCAACAGATTATAACAAAATCATTTGTGTAGAATTCCAACTCTATTTCTTGAAATCGTTTTTGTGTTAAATAAGTGTTTTTATAATGAGAAAAAATGTATCTCAATATTCTTTTTATTAATATTATCACAGCAAAGATTAAGAAATTAACCTCATTATTAACAATTTTTTTTATTAAAAATTTAGTAGGCAGAAGTTATCACTCTGCAGAAATACAAAATATTTTTTCGTAGATCAACCAGAGCTGCTGTCCCGAACCTCCTTAAACATGGCTGTTACGCATTATGCCATTAGTGTAAATTAATTAAATTCATGACCAGCCAAGTTTTAGGAAAATTATTTGAATTAAAAATCCATAAATCTAGGTCGTCATTGAAAATGGAAAAAATTTGTTTTAATTGAAAATATTATTTTCCCGAATTAATTATTCTTGAAGAATTTAACTTGGCTGCACCCTCGAGTTCACTATTTGCCTGTTTTTTAGGTGGGATCTTCTTTACAATAATTGTTTTATTCCTTCCTATAATATTCTAAACTTGAAACAAAAACAAATTTCTGTTATTTTCAAGACTAAACTAAAAAAAAAAAAAATAACAACCCATGAAAATGAAAGAACGAATTCTTTTTGTCATCGATCACACTGCGTTTAACAAAAAGAGTATAAAACCGAATCAAATCCGATTTTATCTGATCTATTTAACTGGAACATCTATGATTAAACGAATCTTTAAAATACCTCGACTCCTATCGCCCTAGGAGATAGTTTTAATTAATGATAAAGTTTTAAACATGCCAAATTTCGTCTCTTCATTAACACAACTTTTCCTGTATACATAATTTATCTTTTCCTCTTTATTCGGTTGTTTATCAGGGTGAGGGTGTTTTTTGGCCGCGGGATTGTCCAACTTTGCCTGGGATAAAGATTAATGAGCGTCTAAATAGGCGGGTAGCGAGCGAGACGTCAGTACGGGACTTGATGTCCAAGCATAGAAGTGTGTGTGTGTGTGTTTGCTGTGTGTGTGTCGATGGACGTGTCTTTGTATTTGTATGAGAGCTGAGAGAGAATGATACTCGTCTGTCGGCTACCAGATACCTGAAGGGCGTTAACTAGATACTTGCATCCGACCAGCGCACTAAACAACTCGTATCTCCCCATTTTCTCATTATGAGTTGCATTCGTCTTCGATAATGCACTCCTTTAATATCATTTAGTCCTTGTAATAATAGAGCTCTGCGCAACGACACAGGTATTTAGGACAGACACGACACATATAGTTTATTAAATAAATGTAATGCAGCTACTTATTTTCCATCAGACATACTAGTATATTAGAGCATTAATATTAATTATTTAAATGAAGCCGCTCTTCAACAAGCGAATGTCTAATTAGTCATCTCTATTCAAAATTTTTATTGTCATTTCCTCTAAAATTCGTTGTGAATTGGTTTTTTTAACCGACTTCAAAAAAGGAGGAGGTTATCAATTGGACTAATTTTTTTTGTATCTATGTTATTCGATTTCTTCGCCAATTGTGAACCGATTTCAATTATTTTTTTGCATTGGGTTCAGTATAGTTCCCGTATTTTTTCATTGGTATTGGACCTTTTTCGTTATGTATGTTCACGCATAACTTCTTTGTTTATGGACCGATTTCGATGATTCTTCTTTTATTGGAAACGGGGTACCTTAGGGTGGTGGTCGCATATTAATTTGGTCAAGTTCTGATAAAATGATCAATGAAGAAATAACGGAAATCTCCAATTCTTATGAGCAAATAATCGAAATTATAATAGATAAAAATAAAAAACAATCTTAAAACGTTCATTTAAAACCCGCAAACGTTTCAAGAGAATTTCTATATTTATGAATTAAATTTTTGTATCATTTTCTGATTCATTCGCCCGACGCTTTCTCTTACGAGATGCATACAAAATATTATCTTAAGTCACTATTAATAACATCACTAAAATCAGAAAAATAAAAATAATTTTTATAAAAAAAAAAAATAGAACCGACTTCAAAAAAATTAAAAAAGCAACAAATAAAATAATAATAACTCAAAAATCAAATGAAATACACTAAAAGGTATAAAATAATTATGTAATTTACTTACAACTACACGACGAAATTTTTACATGAAATCACTTTTTGAAGTCGGTGCTAAACAAACTATATAAGCGAGTGTATCCGCCAAACGTACTAAGTAAGATCCGTCGAGTTCGATTCATAAAATGTATATTTTTGGCACCGACTTCAAAAAGTGATTTCATGTTAATATTTCGTCGTTTTGTTGTAACTAAATAAGATAATTATTTTATACCTTTTAGTGCATTTTATTTTATTTTTAAGTTATTATTATTTTATTTTATTCATTTAGTTTTTTTGAAGTCGATTTTTTTTATAAGAGAATTTATTTAACACATCTCACTACTTGTGTAATGGCAACGTCATATAATCTAAACCAATGATTTTCAACCTTTTTCATGACGCGACCCCCTTAGTATGAAAAAAAATTTCGCAACCCCTACCCCAAGTCAAGTCCAAATATTGCAAATTCGTTTCTGTCCCGGAATTCCTTTTAAAACTGGCTTTTCTTTCTGACTTATTTGAGCAATTAAATACCTTCATTCAAGGACGGGATGAAAATGTCATTACTGCTAAAGACAAAATCCCTGGCTAAACACAAAAATTAAACTCATGGTCATCATCTATAAATCAAAAGAAAAAATTCGTTTTCGTCGATTCAGTCTTTTATTGGAGAAGTGGGGTCTGAGATAAACATCAAAGCATA
The DNA here is from genome assembly GCA_024734495.1 of Forficula auricularia. Lineage (NCBI taxonomy): Eukaryota > Metazoa > Arthropoda > Insecta > Dermaptera > Forficulidae > Forficula > Forficula auricularia. The sequence goes on along the minus strand of JALMQS010000150.1, from coordinate 8,686,851 downwards.
TAGGTTTTAACTTCAAATTCGGATTTTTCCATATCAAATTCTAACTCTCAGGGAACGTTTTTAGATAAAAATCTGCATTTTACAATATTTGCGAACCAATTTTCAGCTCATAGCTAATACTATTCTAAAATGACAATTTTTATTCTCGGGAAAGGTTTTCAGGTAAAAAGCTAAAATTCGGTGCATTGTAAAATATGTGCGAACCAATTTTCAGCTCATTAGCTAATACTATTCTAAAATGACAATTTATATTTTTAGATAAGGTTTTCAGGTAAAAAGCTAAAATTTGCTGCATTGTAAGATATTTGATATTGAAAAGTCCGAATTTGAAGTTAAAAACCCATATATACCTGGTGTGGAAATTGTCTTGCAGAAATTGAAAGAATTGTGTCATTATTTCTCGAATCAAGAACTATCAGAGAACAGAGAACACTGGGAAAAGGTGGAGAATAAATCCGTTTTTAAATGCACCTACCATATACCATGCATAGATGAGGCAAGTTTGAGAACCAACCTAAAAGAAAATCTGCTGGAATTATCTGCCCATGGAATGTTACACTTAGAATTCAAGTTTGTCAATTTGGATACGTCCATTAATTAACGTTTTCTTAATAAAAATATATTTTTAAACTTGTTTTTTTCTATAGTTTTTAAAGAATTTGGTGTTGGTACTTGGTGAAACATTTTTTAAATTATTGGATAAAAAATTAATGTGAAACCTACCAAGTATTTTTTTATCCAATAATTGTTTTTTCTTTTTTACTGAGGCTTCGCCTTTTAGGGCCAATTGTATGTTGATTGGTAAAGTGGGGCCCATGCTCCACATAGGGGCAATTCAAAAATGTCCTTGTCCAGAAAAATATAAAAATCTACAAAATTAATTACCAATATGTGAAAAAATAAATGTTAACAAACTTTGATAGTAAGTAGCTTCAGCAATCTACTATATAATAAAACTAAGGTTTTGTCTGTTATTGGCCTAAATCGCCTCAAATTTTAGATGCACACGTTTTAAGCAAAGTTATCAAAAAAAAACATATTCAAAAAAAAGTTGTGTCTGTCTGTCTGTTCGCTCTCTTTTTGTGTTCAGTGGGCATAAAAGCTGCTGGAGATATTCTTATGAAATTGTTGGATCAGATGTCTTCTAACTTAAAATCTTAGCTATAGAATATTTTGATATTTTGAAACCAAAAGGTAGTTTTGGGGGGTGTTGTGAGGGTCAATAATGGAAAATATAAAAATAACATCTATACTATTAACTCTACAGTAAGTTTTGTCAGAAGTAAAGTTGTAGTGGATGTGATTTGTGAAAATATGGCTTTAAAAAAATTCTCCAAAAACGCACTCAATAGATAGGGGGGAGGGTCAAAAAATGTAGAGTTTTGAACCTAACTCATCCAAAATTTGTATACATAATCGACGAAGCTAGTATTATATAAAATACACTTAAATGTATGTAAGAACCATACAAAATACTAATCAACAAAATTTTGTTTTTGCAATTATAAAATAATAATTCATTTTTAGAATATAAAAATTATGTATAATGTTACATAGGGGACATGAGAATTTTATAAAGACTTAGGTGGGACATGGAATAAAAAAGGTTGGGAAAAACTCGAGGGGTAAACCGCGATTGGAATTAGGTGCACACCTTCTTTTGAATTATTTGGAATTACTTTGGAATTCGTTAGATAATCTATTGTCATCTATTGTCTTCTACTTGGAAATGAAAGTGGAAGTGGAAGTAGGTGTACACGATTTTAGGTCGCGGTTCATCCCTCGGAAAAACTGATCTAAACGGTATAGCCATTACAGTTCTATTTATTACACTAGCTCTTATTAAGGGAAGCCAATAATTAATTTATTGGAATGCAAGCACGACTAAAAAAATTAAATTTTAGTAAAAAATATATAAACATATATTAAATTATAATTTTAGTCTGTTTTTTTTAAACAAGCATACTTGTAGGTATTATAAAAGTTCTTGAGATTCATCTGTCATATTTATAAAGAGCTTTGTAGTTAATGTCAAATAAATGGACCTGACTTGAATGAATTCATAATTGTATTTTGGCGAATATACACAGTGTGATATTAAAGTATACATAATGGATTAGATTGATTAGAGAGATTTTGTGGCCCTTTTCTCTGCGTTTTGGAATAAAGAAGACGGAGCATTTAAATGTTGGTTATAAATCAACTGGTGTGTTCTCCACATGACTTTCAGATTTTCATTTATTTGAAGTCATCGCGACACTAATAATTTACACCCCCTCCTTTATTTTATTTTATTATTTTCTCAAAAACGACTCCAACGATTTTTTTAAAAATTAGTCTATTTATCAAGTGCCATGTGTTAATAGTTGTGTCAAATTTTTAATCCCATTGAATTAAAGAAAGGGGTTGTAAATTAGGAGTGTCGTAAAATAAATAATTTAATCGTTCATATCTCGTCTTCGGAAAGTGGCAAAGCCTTGAAATTTAAAACTTAATCTATCTAGAGGCTACAAGAAGTATCACAAGACTTTGGCCAAAAATAGAAAAAACGGAAGTTGATGTTTACATATGTAAGAATGTCCCCCCCCCCCTGCGTTTCGCAACTTTAAGTCTCAGAGCTACGAAATTCGAAACTTAAGCTCGATATAGGCTAAAATTTTTGATCGGATTGAAATAAAGGAAGGGGTGTAAAGTATCAGTGTCAACCCCTTCCTTTATTTCAATTGGATTAAATATTTGACAGAACTAATAACTCATGACACTTGATAAAGACACTAATTTTTAAAAAATTCGTTGGAGTCGTTTTTGAGAAAATAAAAAAAAAAAAAAAAAAAAAACGAAAAATCTTTCATGTAAATGTCCACTTCCGGTGTTCCGATTTCACCCAAAAGCTTGCTGTTTTCCTTGTAGACTATATCGAGCTTTTCGAATTTCGTAGCTCTGAGACTTATGGTTGCGAAAAGCAGGGTGGATTATAATATTTCGAGTTTTAATTTCTAACATTAATATTTAGTGTCGGTTTCCAAATCTAAGAGCTTAATTTATAATGGTAACAAATATTATATAATTTGTATTTGATGTAAGATTGGAGGGGATTTGATTTTTTTATAAAGATTTTTCCTCTGCTGGTTGTGTTTGCCAATAAATACCGAAGCCAGTACACGATGCCCCAAATATATTTTCTCCTCGGTTGACATTTGGCAAAGAGCCCTTTCATTTGCCACTCATTTCCACATTGTTCTTTAATAAGCTCGCAATGTCAAATTGATTTTATCAATTGACCCTTTCATAACAATTTGTTAGATTTTTAGGAAAATCGATGGACCGTTTGGCACTTGTTGGAACCTCCGAGAAATTTTATATTATTCATTACAAGAAATGACTTGTGAAGACATTTCAACGATGAGCTATCATTACGTTTCTTATAAGAATTACTGGTTTAATAAATACTATGTCATTAGACAAATTAATTCAACGACGTAATCATGTGGGGTGCCCCCTTTCCCCATTCCGAAATTTTGAAAAGTATATGATTGAATATTTACAAAAATTATTCTTAATCTTTAGCTAATCTTCGTTATATAGATTAATAATTATTATTATTCCTATAATAATAACTAACAAAACAAAAATCTTTTATAAAACAATCTTGAACACGTTTATTTTAAAACCAAACGTTTCGGGAAAATTTCTTTCAATGGTGAAAATTTTCAAAAAAGAAAAAAAAATTGCTTCCTCTAAAATCCAGAAATTTAGAAACAGTGTTGCTTTCTAAATTTTAGAGGAAGTAACTTTTTTTTCTTTTTTGAAAATTTTCACCATTGAAAAAGAGAGAAATTCTGCCGAAACATTTGGTTTTGATAAACAATCAATAAAATATTTTAATTTTCTATAATAATAACGGTTTTCTAGCTTTTATAATATGATTATTCTAAAAGCTAGAAAACCGTAATAAATGACTCTCTGATGCCGGGTGACTTGCGACCCAGCCTCTTGATAAAATAGACCAAAATAATTATAAATGGGAAAGAAATCAATCTTATGTTATCGATTTCCTCTATCTGAAGGTTCACACTATGTCTATTATATAAGAAAAAGACATTTTGATTAAGAATTTTTTAGTTTAAAAGAAATTGTATTAAAAGATTCAATTTCTTCTCCGCGAGAGCGAATCAACTAGAAATAGCCAACAGCTTTAATTTTTTTCTCATTAGAGATTTACTCAAATCTATTGAAATTTCATATCTATCTGTTATTTTTATTTATTATTTATATCAGATAATTATTATTAGGAAATTTGGATTTTAAAGGGTAGTTTATTTGAAGTCTAATTTGAAAAAACGCTATTAACTCCGTTGAAAATTTAAAAGAAAAAATATGAAATTATTAGATATTATAAAACAATGAATTATGAATCATTTAATAGTATTTTGAACGAAATTGATTGGGTACATTTTGAGAAAATTGTCAAAAACCATCTGAACAGTCAAAAAATGATGTTTTTTGAAAGTACGAGATGGGTTTGAAAAAAGTTAAAAAAGTCATATGAAACGAAACATTGACTTGTGACATGGAGGTGAATTATAAAATGTTTCTATAACGGCCTTTCATAGACGGTTTTCGTGGTTTTTTATGATTTTCTCGAAAAATACCCAAACAATTTCGTTCAAAATGGTATTAAATGATTCATAATTGATTGTTTTATAATATTTATTAATTTCACTTTTTTTTAAAAATTTTCAAAGGAGTTCTTAACGTTTTTTCAAATTGGACTTCAAATAAATTACCCTTTAAAATGCAAATTTCCTAATAATAATTATTTGATATAAAAAATAAATGAAAATAACATACAGATATGAAATTTCAATAGATTTGAATAAATATCTAATGAGAAAAAAAATAAAACTGTTGGCCATTTCTAGTTGATTTGCTTTCGGAGAGAAGAAATTGAATCGTTTCATACAATTTCCTTTAAAATACAAAATTCTTATTCAAAGTGCTATTTTCTTATATAAGAGACATAGTGTAAACCTTCAGATAGATGAAATCGATAAAATAATATCGATTTCTTTTTCATTTATAATTAATTTGGTCTGTTATATCTAGAGGATGTCTCACCATCAGACACTTTATTTGTCATTGATTCAAGTCCATTCACTCTACAATATTTGAATATTTTTTAATGCGCAAACTATTGATCTTAGACATTTTACTTATATGAACTTTTCTGTTGGAAATGAAATCTTATTTAATAATAATCATAATTAATTTAGTGTGACTCAAAGGGTTAGGCAGTGATGGTGAAATTTATGTAGAAAGTTAGATAAATCCTGCTCTAGAGGCTTAGATATTCTAGAAAACTCTAATGAAGAAACATTTTGATATTTTAATTTACTAAAATTAAGTTCATTATCTATAATTCGCTTCTATCACTATTTAAATATCTCGAGAAGATTCTTCTTCTTCTTCAAGAGCCATATTCGAGACTCGACGATTACTGTGGAGAGTCCTGGGGGGGGGAATTTTTCAGGGGGAGGATTAAAAATATTTTCTAACAAAAATGGAAGAAAGCTGTTTCCCATCTAAATAACATGGGGTTTTTGGCATTGAACGATCAATTTTTTATTCCGGCCAAAGTAATAGTTCAACAAATTTGAAACTCTGAAGACTTTATCCATATAATAGTAGCTATCCTTCAGAGTTTTTACAGATTTTTAGTTATTATAATTTTGGAGTCTATAACTACTATTATAAGGATAAAGTCTAGAGAGTTTCAAATTTTTTGATCCATTACTTTGGCCGGAATAAAAAATTGATCGTTCAATGCCAGAAACCCCATGTTATTTAGATGGGAAACTTAATCGCTGTGAAGCACTAGGTTAAAATTGAGATAGAGACTTGAAACTTGGGGGATATTTTTTTGTATTTATTTCTAGTCATATGAGCCCCTGTCAGCGTAAATATTCGAAAATATCCAAAATAAGGAGCACCCTAATATACATATTTATATATATTTGATATATTCATATGGGTGTATGTTTATTTGCATCAAGCAGAGGACAACCTCTTTGTTTCTCTTTAACATCAGTTTTTCTTTACAGTTAAAACAACGAACCACAGTAATCACTTTATTTATCCAATTTCCTAAAATATTATAAATTAACCAAACAGTAATTTAATAATATTTTTTTTTCAATTTTTTTGAATGAGAAATAAAAAAAATCTCTAATTTTGGAAAAATAATATTAACGATACTATTGTGCTTAATTTAATTATAATTCATATTTGTATTTATTTTATAGAATAATATTGAAAAAATTACATATATTAAATGAATCAAATCAGGGAGACGAGTGAATAGAATAACAAAAAAAAGAAAATTTAGGACCTATGTTTATTAACCGTTGACTGATTTTCTTAATTATAATAATATTTTTTTTATATGTAGTTTAATCAAATAGATCGCAATTGTTCCATTGCTTGTTTACTTAACTATTTCTTTATGGCTCATTTAAAGAGAAAGAAGTAAGCAGAACTTTTTCGGAATCTCCAAGGAGTTAAATGAGTTCACGAGAAAGAAAAACCGAGAGGTCATTTTTCACAGGTGAATTTAAACGAATGAGACCGATAAGTTTTTTCTTCTCATTTGCATGGTTGAAATCCCATTTCTGTTTGTAAATACTCTTTTAGAGAGCTACTTGATTATTAGAACCACTTAATTAAGCATTATGGTTAATATACCTAAGCAAGAGACTATTATATTTATGAACAATAAAACTTAACCTCCTGTGGAAAAGAGAACTTTGTTTGTTTTTGAGAAATGAAAGCAAAACACGATACGTAATAATTTTACTATACAAATAAAGAAAAAAATATTTTTATACTCAAAAATAGAAAATTAAATCTCCCCAATAACATGAATTATAAATCGAAAATATAGTCTCAAACAAATAAATTATATAGTTTTTAATGAATTTGGTGTTGGTATTTGAGTGAAACATTTTTTAAAATTATTGGATAAATAATACTTGGTAGGTTTCACATTAAGATATAAAAATAAAACGAATTTATTTTGGAGAGTCTTTAATCTGGAAATATATATTTCGCGTCGCTAACCCATCTTCAGGAGCAACAGAAAGTAACTGAGGTAACTGGGTTATGCACCCGAAATATATATATCGAGATTGAAGACTCTCCAAAAATAAATTCGTTTTATTTTTAAATCTTAATGTGAAACCTACCAAGTTTTTTTATCCAATAATTTTAATAAATTATATATTTGATTTCTTATATATAAAAAAGAAAAAAAATTATTGATTGTTTATTATAAATGAAAAAATTCAAATTTTTTATAAAGAACAATTATTTGGTTTATTTAAAAGCCAAACGTTTCGGTGAGAACTTCTCCCTTTTTCAATGGAAATTTGTGAAGAAAAAGAAAAGAGAAAATAAAAGTTGCTTTCTCTAAAATGTTGTTAGTGTTGCTTTCTAAATTTTAGAGAAAGCAACGTTTTTTTCTTTTTCTTTATCTTCACAAATTTCCACTGAAAAGGGAAAAATTCTCATTAAACGTTTGGCTTTTAAATAAACGTGTTTTGGATTGTTTTTTATAAAAAATTTGTATTTTTTACATCCATATATCATATATATACTAGCTACGAAGCCCTCTTGAACCATCTACCCCCCCCCCCCCCCCCCCCGCAGTCCCGATCACTCCCCACCCCACCAAACCTATACCTAAACATAGATGAAGCCTTTTGTGTTTGAGACACATAAAATCAAAAATCCAATATTTTTCGATTTAGGGGTCAAATTTTGAAAAAAATGAAAAAAACTCTCCCGAGATATTTCAAAAATAGACCTAAGTATCAAAATTGAAAAACCCCAAGAAAGCATTTTAAAAATTTCAAAAATTTACACCCAAATGACTGTATCTCTCTTTCAGGAGTAAATAGAGCAAAATACTCTCTATGGTCTTTTGCAATTTAATATACTTCACCTTTCTAATGTAAAACTAAATAGATATCTTTTCTGGCTTAAGAGATTTTGAAAAACTCCGAAAACACATTTTGGGACTTTTTCCCCTTTGGGTTTTCAAATTTAAAAAACCCCTTCTTAGCGATTATCCATGTCATTATTGGTATGTACTATCAAAATTTCAGCCTTTTAGGACCAGCGGTTTGGTCTGTGCAGTGTCCGTTAGACCCTGTCACGGAACTGTTTTATACATAGAGATATATATGTATAATTGTATATGTTTATGTTTATTTGTATCAAGCAAAGGACAACCTCATTGATTTCTCTTTATGAAATAATAAGCACTGTCCTCTTCTATTGGTTGTCGTTCACTCGCTAAAAGAATAAAACGATAATATTTAATATTATTATATTTATGATTAATTTCTTATTCGTATTATACTCGTATAATATAATAATTAAATGAAATATACAAAAGTATGTTATTAAAATTTGTTAATTAATATTTCATTCCCCTTTAAATATAGCAACAGTATATCGTACTATGAAATCTCTAGCTCCTCTCTTCTGGCAACCGGGCACACTGAGTTTATTTTCGATTCGAAGGCTTGGCGAAAATTGCTCTTTTCAATATCTAAAGTAGTTTTTAAGGTAGCTGTTTCGCGACAATACTTGCAAAAAGTTAATTCTAGAGTATATAGAACAGACAATAAGGATTCATAATTCATAAGGCCAAAACTTTTTGCTGTTTATGTACCGATTCTAGCTAATCCCCTGTTCGTTTGACAAATCTGGCCCCATTATAAGAGATGGAATATTTTTATATTAAAATGACAGATAAAATACATTTTAAAAGTTGTTATTTTTTAACAAATCTAATCAACGCCTACGTTACACCTTATGAAAATTATAATTTTGAAAAAATCTAGCGCGTGCGCTCTTTATACATCATTCGCTGGTTAAATAAATGAGCTGTTGCCAAATTGTTTTTAGTGTAAATTTTTTTTATACATTTTTCATTATTTATTCATTATTATCTCAGAAACTGTGTTGTAACTATGAATCAAAATGGTCTTAAAATATGTATTGGTTTTTGTTTAATGTTGGTTTAGCTTTTTATAAAAATGGTAAGAAGGGTTTCTTAATTATAATTAAATATGTATGTAAACTTTCAGATATTCCGTATAGTGCAATGTATAAGTCTGAAAAACTCTATTTTTGAAATTTAATATTTCCGGAACTAAATTGTTCATAAATTTCGTTGCGATGCAGAAGTATTTATATAATAATAATCTGCCTAAATTTCAAAAAAATCCTAAGAAAACCCATTTGGCGGAACAATTACCTTAACAATCTTTATCACTACAAGAATTGATATATGAGCGAATGCGAGGCTACCCCCCCCCAATTAAAATCGATAATTTATTTATTAAATCTAATATTTATCAAAACTTCTCCATTTACGCCTCTCACAAATCTTATAAGAAAAAAAGATTTAGAAAATATTTAAAATCAAATGATTTAAAAAAAAAAACACAAAAAATTAAATCGATGATTTGAAGAAGTTTTGAGATAATGGCAAAAAACTAAAAAATAAATCAGAAATAAAGAGCCTTGGTGTGTCTGAAATAGTAAAATTTTTGCTTATAGGATTTCAGACCCTTCAAAAAAAGAATTAATAAATATTTGATAATGGTATCATTTTAATCCTGAAAATAAACTAGTTAAGAGACATTAGGAAAATAAGAAAATTTTACATTTATCCCATAATTGATAAAAAATTATTTTTTGAAATTTTTTTAACAATGATTTTCTCTATATTTTACCCCTACAATAATGTAAGTTTCAGTATTGCATTAAGAGGCCAGATAAGAAAAAATTAAATTAAATTAAATTTGTGGTTTCAAATCAGAGTTATTATATTTTATCTATTCTTTTTCACAAGTTTTGTGACAGATTATTCGAAATACTTGAAATTGAGCGTTATTTTGGCTCCTTAAGATATAATTTGATTTAACTGAGATTTCGTATTATTAATAGACTTTGTACTAGGAAACTTTTAAGCATAGGTTAATTTCAAATTTTTGATTTTAGTTTATTCACTCCACCCTACTGACCAATGCATTTTTGGTCACTTTTTGGCCTCTGGGGATCACAATATCCGGTTTTATGTCCTAAATCTACTTTCAAACTATTAAGGGAATCAATTCTTTCCACCTAAAAGTCACAAATTGAAATTAACAATTTCATCTCTGAGATAGAAGCTCTTAATTGGTCAGGAACCCGGTAGGCGATCGCAATACTTCACAATATATCCTGTATCATATAGAATATTAATTTGAAAGTAAAAAGCTACTTATACATCTAAAAAGATACAAAAAAGAATATTGAATATTTATTAACGATACTAGATTCATTCACTGTTCTATTGGAGGCATATACCATAGTTTAATTTACTGAAAAGTAGAATTGGAGTGTTTTTAAGTCCACTATTCAATTCTGTTATTCTGATCAAGTTAATCATTTACACACACAAAAAATAAAATAAAAATAATGTAATTATGTCAATTAAAAAATTTAGTAAAATAATACCTAAAGTATTTTAATAGTAAATATGGAAAGTAGATTGGAAAGAGAAATATAATTAAATCGGGGTAATTGACTTCACCGATGATGAATGTCGAGTCCAGGCGACATCACGCATATCGTTGATGAGTTAATTAAATTATATTAACCTCTCCATTACATTCCCTGCAGCTAATCGGTCTCTATTACGATTATTAAAACCAGCAGTCAGAAGCTCGGCTCTACTGTGAGTGTATTTTTTAACGAGGTAAAAATATTGCCTCCTATTAGGCCAGGATTAGATATTTTACGAAGAGTTCTATATTAGAATCTCATCAAAGTCATATTATTTTGTATTAACTGGAAGATATTGTAAAATGGACTAAAAATAGAAAATAAATTTTCTTTACTATTAAAATAAACTGATGTGACCATCCACATGACTTTACCATACACCTTGACCTCTCTCTTATGTTTAATATTTAATAAAATTATTTATAATTATTTAGGGAGTCAACCCTCCCCCTCCCCTTTAGGGTTATTAGTTTTTGCATTTTGTCTTCTGTGGCCACTGATTATATATACAAAATTTGGTTGAGTTTGCTCAAAGGGCCTAGATTTTTTTACCCCACCCCAAAAAAAAAATTGACCCCAGAAAAAAAATATTTTCGCTAATATAGATTCATTTTATAGTATATTTTATTTTTCTTGTTATTTTTATTTTGAAAATATTATAATTTTAATTTTAAACCCCCCCCCCCAAACACTTAATTTTGGGTTCGATTTCAACCAAAATCTAATCACTTCTTAATCTCATTGAACCAAAACTAGATGGGAAATTTCTTTTTTGATATTCCCAGTAGTTTTTGAAATAATGCGTACACAAAAATTTGGTAACGTACTAACTAACGTACTAAAAGATATTGTGACAAAATAATTAATATCTTGAAAAATACAATTTTTTCGATGTTCACTTATAAGGGTTTTTTTATAGACCGATGTGCCTTGGTTTTCCCCAATTTTTTTAATAAAAATAGTTTGAGCCGTTTTTGAGATATTTCGAAAAAAAGAAGCAAAAAAACACTTTTTTCAAGCACGATTACAATACTTGACCATACCCTGTTATGGTAATGAATACTCTCTAAGGTTAAGTAAAAATTTCTAACTCACATGAATTAAAATAAAATCGTCAGTGTTTATTTTAATTAAATTTCAATTTCAAAGCGCTTAGTGAAGGGAAATTTATTTTCGGCTTTTTAGGTAAAATTTTTAATAATAAGTTTCAAAAAGACTTTTTATTTTAAGTTTTTATTTTTAGTCCTCAAAATTTGAAAGACTTATTATTTAAAGAGTATTTAATTTAGAAAATAATCTTTCAATTATATTAATCTCTGTTAATTTCAGATTATAATCAACTCAAGACATTATTAATAATATAAAGAATTAATATTATATATTTTTTATAATTTTTGCAATACAAATTAAACAAAATGTAGAGGGTCGGGTTAGGCTAGGTGGTAGCGTGTCAGCCTGCTAACCAAGAGGACCCGGGTTCAAATCCGACTCGAGGCATCCGGCTAAAATCTGACCCCGGGGTAGAGACAAATTTATAAAAATATAATAAATAGTATCGTAAATTGGCTAATGGCTAGAAAGGCCGAAAAGCCGAGCGGCTAGCGTACAAACCTGCTAGTCAATGGGACCCAGGTTCGAATCCGACTCGAGGCAACCGGCTAAAAATTTGATCCCTACATAGAAGAGAAAATTTTAATAATTGTATCATGAATTGGCTGCTGATGGGTAAAAATGCCCAAAAGAAAAAAAAAGAAAAAAAAATTCTAAATATGTAATACACAATAATTCAGACATACTTACTTCTTCTTTAGTGTTAAAAAGAGTCAATTGTGGTACACTCTATTCTATTGATGATGAAAAAGATTAAAAATATTTTCTCTATACCGACGAGCTCTGAAAAAAAGACAACAAGGAAAAATAATACATGCTTCCTTCATTGACCCTTTTGAACCCTGAAGAAGAAAGAAAAATCCTCCGAAACATCGGTTTCAAAAAACTGTAAAAAGAAGACCTTCCAATAAATATCCTTTTATTAGAAATAATCTTTTTATTTATTCCTGGACTGCCTTCTATTCTATACATCTACCAGTCCGTCTCCTAAGTAAAATTTCTAACAAGTCTTATTATTTAATTGTTCTTTTTTATTGGAGAAAAAATATGAGATTAATTCTAAATAAATAATAAAGTAAAGGGTTGGTGTTCGGCCAGCTGTTGGTTTGGTTAGTGTTCTTGTCCTTGTCAAGGGCTGATGCACGCGAAACCCTCGTTAACCCGAGACATCACCTTTCCCTACTCAGAAGATATCGTCCGAGTGAGAGAAATTTCATATCTGATCGTTATCAGATTGAACCGTAAAAAATAGTAGATTTAAAATCAGTGTGTCATAGATATAGCTATATTAGTTAGTTTTCCGGGGATAAAGCCAAGATGAGTAATTAAAAAATTATCTAGTCAATCAACAAATTGTATTTTAATATTAATTAATTGGTTCAGAAAAACAAAATTTTTCAGTCTAACGTAACTTTTAGTTTGTGATTTAAATTTGGGAATAAAAAAAACAACAACAATTTATATATTTACTGTTACTGCGCGTTCTGGCTATACAAAATCTTCATGACTGACCAGAAAAAGAAAAGAGCTAATCAGATTTAGGGTACTTATTCTAGGTTCAAAACTTACAATTACAAAATGTAGAAAATCAGAAAAAAACACATTCTAATATATATTGGGAGCTATTGGATAGTTCTAGCTATTGAGCTGTAATTCGGCACACAAGTTGGTATAAAATTGCAGGACTGTGCTAAATATAAATCTTTTATTTCTGTTTTGATTTCGAATAGTTAATTAATTGAAAGAAAAAGAAAATACTATTCAAAATCAACCAACAAAATTTGTAAACAGCAAAATTTTAAAACAATAAGAGGTAAGGGAGCCCTTTTTATCACTTTAGGATTTTAGGAAGGGTTCATAAATTTAATTTTTAGTAGAGATATAAAAATAAATATATTATTCGAGCTCTGTGTATAATATACTATTAGAATAAATTAAAATTTCTTGAAAAGAAAACTTTATTTTCTTAAAAAAATCCGAAAATTAGAGGTAGGGGGACCTTTAAATTACTTCACCATTTTTGGAGTGGTTCATAAATTAAATTTTTAGGAGAGATATAAAAATAAATATTATATTCGAGCTCTGTATATAATATACTATTAGAATAAATTAAAATTTCTTGAAAAAGTAAAACTTTATTTTCTTAAAAATTAGAAAATGAGAGGTAAGGGGGAAATCGAGGGGTGATCCGCGATTGGAAGTAAATGTACACCGCTTTGGAAGTATTTTGAGTATTTGGAAATATTTGGAAGTACTTGGAAATATTTGAAAGTACTTGGAAATATTTGAAAGTACTTGGAAATATTTTAAGCCTTGGAAATATTTGGAAGTACTTGGGAATATTTGAAAGTACTTGGAAATACTTGTAAGTGCTTGTAAATATTTGGAAGTACTTGGAAATGTTTGGAATTACTTAGAAATATTTAGAAGTACTTGGAAATATTTGGAAGTGCAAGTGGAAGTAGGTGTACAGCTTATATTAGGTCGCGGTTCACCCTCGGGGGACCCCTTGTATCACTTCACCATTTTTAGACGGGTTCATAAATTACATTTTTAGAAGATATATAAAAATAAATTTTTCGTTAAATTGAAGGGTTGGTTTTTGTCACAAATATAATAAAACAATAATTTTAATAACTATTTGTATTATTTAATTCGATAACTATACAGTTTCGGTCACCACTGGTCGACCATCCCTCAGTAGTTATTGTTTTATTATATTTGTGACAAAACCAACACTTCAATTTAACGAAAAATTTAAATCAAGTCACTTAAGTTCTGGAAGAAATTTAATAAATAAAAATTAATATAAATTCGAGCTCTGTATATAATATACTATTAGAATAAATTAAAATTTCTTGAAAAGGAAAACTTTATTTTCTTAAAAAAAATCCGAAAATGAGAGGTAAAGGGGGGACCCTTTAAATTACTTCACCATTTTTGGAGTGGTTTATAAATTTAATTTTTAAGAGAGATATAAAAATAAATATTATATTCGAGCTCTGTATATAATATACTATTAGAATAAATTAAAATTTCTTGAAAAGTAAAACTTTATTTTCTTAAGAAGGGGTTATCCAAAACAGAAAAACATGGCCAGGGGTCTATGAGACAAAAAAGTTTGGTAATTTCTGGTCTATACATGATGATGATGATGATGACGATACAGTCAAATGTTTAGATTTAATATTTGTCAAAAAAATATCTTGAAAATTTCATTTAAATATAAAAAAATGTGAAATTTGTTTTAATATAATAAAACATATTTCAAAAACGTGGAGGAACTTTAAGAACATTTACTCTTGACTCAGCGAAGGTGTTTTTAATATTTCATGATCGATTCAATGTCGTATATTTAATCTTAATTAAAAACCTGGTTATCCCTGGCTATTTGACGCATGCTGTTAATTCCGTTGACAAAGCACACCCAAGTTGATCAGAGAAACCTCCCTACAGACAGCCAACTTGAGAGAAGTCGATGGTTAAAAATTATTGGCAATCAAACATCGAGAAACTGATGAATTAATTAGCTGTTAATATAGCCATGTCGATTCCAACCTCTGAATGGATGTATACGAATATGAAATACAGGTTGAGGGACTAAGGGACCATCAATTAAGGCGAACAAATGAATAGACGGAGCCAGAAGAGATGGAGGGTGCTGTGGTCAGATCGAGATAGAGTCCAGTCTGCGGGTTTGTCTGTGTGTGTGTGTGTGGTTTCGAGCATTTTTTTGGCAGGAATAGAGCCCACTCTCTCGGTATATGATTGACATGTGAGGGAGCTTGTTTGATGATTAATTGAAGGCGGGAGTACAAAGTCAGGAGTAAACAGTCTCCGTCGGGATCGATGAGAATCAGACCGCGGCTCACGTTCAAAGATACTCCAAAACAAAATCCAGCACGATTTTTTTAATTAGCCGATCGTGTGAAATCAACAAACAGTCCATTTATAATCCAACTCAAAATGCTGGCTCTAGATGGGTGGACTAGTTCTTCTTTCAAGTGATGATCTTTCTAAATTGAAAAATAATCATTGTAATTCGTGAGAGGGGAACAGAATCAAATATTATTTTTTTTTTAATGATAAAGATGCAAGAAGATTCACCTATAGATATATATTTATTTATAAGATAATAAGTAAAAATTTACTCTTACATCCTTGAAGTAAAAGGGTGTGATATAAGATTCATTAGTATTTAAGCAAAGAAAACAATCAAGCTAGAATATTGAAATTTGGAATACTGGTAAAGCTTGGGAAATAAATAAAGGAGAAAATTGAAAAACCGAAACTTTCTCTTCTTTGGGGCCCCGAAATGAAGGGGTGAAATTTTTGAAAAATCGACCGGGTTTTTAACAGATATTTTATGAGAAATATTTAATAATTATTAATATAAATGTTTAAATGTAATTATTTAGATAAATTAAAGGATAAAACTTTTCAAAAATTAATGATATCTGACCAAAAATATAAATGTGAAAAAAGGGGCCATGTTCGGTAACGATCGGCTTCGCCGACAAAAGAGTTGAGATCTAAACGGGTACCAAGTATCAGTAACCATAGCAGTTGCTTAAATCATAGCTATAGGGATGTACAACGTTCTTCAATTGATTTAAAAGAAAATTTGTTACGTTCTTTGATATTAAATTTATAACTTGGCAAGTTTTAAATCCAACTAAATTGTTTGTAGTATAAAATAGAACAAATAGCAAAGCTACATTTTAAGCTTATATTAAATATCATCACGTTAACGTTAAGTTATTGACTATTATAACTTGCCAAGTTATAAATTTAATATCAAAGAACGTAACAAATTTTCTTTTAAATCAATTGAAGAACGTTGTACATCCATATAGCTATGATTTAAGCAACTGCTATGGAACTTGGTACCCGTTTAGATCTCAACTCTTTTGTCGGCGAAGCCATTTGTACCAAACTTGGCCCCTTTTTCACATTTATGTTTTTGGAGAGATTTATTTAACCCTAGAACAGTGCCACATTTTCTTTTCAATATATTTCAGAAAAGAGGCCTTATAAATTCCAAGTTTTAGTATTCCTCATTAATTCATAATAAAAGTATTTTTCTAAAAAAAATTTGTATATACCAATTTTTCTTAGAACCATTTCACAAACAGAAAGTCATAAGACAGGCCTCTCAGGCCCGGAGATTTTCTGTGTATTAAAACAGAAAAACAGTAAAAAAGTATTGATTTTTTTATTTATTTTTATAAATCCTGAAATAAATTAATAAAAAAAAATGAATATAATTATTGAAAAATGTATTATGAACCAACAAACCTATAAGTGAGTCTGACGGGCCCGGCTCGTGACTGTATAATTTTTATTTTTTGTTTATTTTTTTAGAGCGAAGTATAGTAAAAAATACATGAATACAGTAAATAAGTTTTGATTTGTTATTTTTATAAATCGTAATATAAGCTAATATAAAAAATGAATACAATTATTGAAATATGTGTTATAAACCAATTACATCGCCTATCTATAGTGGTCCTGACAAGCCCGGCTCGTGACTTTTTATTTGTGAAAAAGCTTGTACGTTCTAGGGTTGAAATTCGCGGTTTTGGCATAAGAGTGACCATATATCTAAGCCCGGCTGAATCTTAAGTCATTTCCCAAAGTAGTATTTGTCATGTAAAGTGATAGTATTCAAACTGATCGAAATGTTTGACTTTTAGAACATGATTGAGAAAAAATTATTTCCCTTTTGTATAATTTTTAACCGACTTCAAAAAAGGAAGAGGTTATCAATTCGACTGAATTTTTTTTGTGTCTATGTTACCTGATTTCTTCGCCAATTGTGCTAATAATAACATACCTAATTAAAAAAAATCGAATTATAAAGAGGGGAACTGGCCTAGTTCGAATTATAGAACTTTTTCTCCCCCTCATGTTACGAAAAGAATTTCGAGTTATCCAGAGTATTAATAATAAAATACACAGGATTTTTTCGATTTACCGAAGTAAATAGATGAAGAGTTCGAATTATCGAAGTTCGAATTAAGTAGAGTCGACTGTATTTATATTTCATATTATTTTTTTAATAATAAATAATTAATATTATTTTATGAAACTTACCTAGTAATTTATATTTTAAAAATAATTTTTAGAAAAAAATAAAACTGACTTCAAAAAAATTAAATTAACAAATCAAATAATAAGAACTCAAAAACCTAAAAGGTATAAAATAATTATCTAATTTAGTTACAATTAACGACGAAATTTTTACATTAAATCACTTTTTGAAGTCGGTGCTAAAGAAACTAATAAGCGAGCTTACGTGATGTTGTCTTCATTACACGCCAAACATACTAGGTATTATCTAGTATGATCTAGTATGATCCGTTGAGTGTGATTCATAAAATGTATATGTTTAGCACCGACTTCAAAAAGTGATTTCATGTAAAAATTTCGTCGTTTAGTTGTAACTAAATTAGATAATTATCTTATACCTTTTAGTGCATTTCATTTGATTTTTGAGTTCTTATTATTTTATTTGTTAATTTAATTTTTTTGAAGTCCGTTTTTATTTGTTTTCTAAACATTATTTTTATTTTTCTCATTTTAGTGATGTTATTCACATTGTCTTAAGATAATACCTTGCATGCATCTTGTAAGAGAGAGATTAGTGCGAATGAATCACAAAATTATATTATTCATTCATTTTTTTTATTAAACCAATTATTTTACATGAATTAATGTATACATTGTATTTGAGCTTCGACTCCGGAGATTACTTCTCCACCATCGACTGTCCTTGATCATCTTTTTAGTCCTTGTTTTTAATTAGAGGAAAAAACTAATTAAATAAAAAACCTCTTTTCCGATAATTATTCCAATTCCATCTTCTCCCAATCCCTTCCTATTCCATTCCACACAAAATTATAATAAAATTCAATTTATTAATAGAGGAATTCTCTCGAAACGTTAGCAGGTTTTAAATAAACGTTTCAAGATTGTTTTTTTTTTATAAAAAATATTTTTTATTATAATTTCGATTAATTGCTCAAATGAATTCTAGATTTTCGCTATTTTGTCATTGATCATATCTTCAAAACTTGACCAAATTAATATGGGACCAATCGGAAACTATACTGAACACAATGCAAAAAAATAATCAAAATCGGTTCACAATTGGCGAAGAAATCGAGTAGCATAGACACAAAAAAAATTCAGTCGAATTGAGAACCTCCTCCTTTTTTGAAGTGGTTTAAAAATTTATTTTCACCTTAAATAATAGTTATAAATTTTTTTAATTCGCAACATATTATACTTTTATTTTATTTCCCGTTGGCTTTTTGCTAGTCAAAGAGTAGTTTTCAATGGAACATTTTCTAAAATTTTCATTATATATGCAAAACAGTTGAATTGGAAAAATCATGGAAGCTAGGAACTGAAGAATGGAGGATGCTGGAAAGGAGCTGAACCCGGGTCGTGAGCAGGGGGGGGGGGGCGAAGGGCGGACGCGAGGGGGGAGAGACCCCCGAGGAGGGGCGGGGGCCCCACGCAGAAAACAACCAAACTGTTGACATTGATGAATTATAGATTGTAGAAATGCCAAATTGTGAAAAGACTAGTGGAATGCTAAGGGGAACGGAGTTAGGTTGGTAGACCCAGTCGCGTATTCGGCAAATAAAGAAAATGCACGGGATGTGTTAAAGATGGGGCATCGTGCGAAAAAGGCAGAGAAAAGTAAAATTGATGATTGAAGGCAAACGTTCCTCATACAAAATCGATACGAAACAACAAACAATTTTAAATAAGCCAACACGAACAGCCTTCGAGAACACCGACTTATTAACTAGTCAGTCAGACAGTCTACTGTCACACACACACATACACACACCGTCGTAATATAGAACGATTTTCAAGAATTGAAAATGATCTTGGTTAAATAATTGAAAAAATTTTAACTAATTTTTTCTTGAATCATAAGATATTAAGGTAGTTCTTTCACAAATGCAAAAATTCAAGAAGTCTTTGAAACTTGGAATATAAGTCATTAAAAGCATAATATACATACTGTTAAAATTTGAAGACGATTTACCACACCAAACATGAAATAATTGCGATTAAAAATGAAATTTTTTACTTATGGTAGATAGGGAAATGGTCGGGAAATGATCATTATTTTATTTTTTTCATTGAAGGACTTTCACCATCTTGATGAAAAACTAATATTTGTTAGAATAATATATTCGGAGTAACTTTAAAAAAAAATGAAATTATTTACCACGTAGTTTTGATAAAAATAAAAAACATATTTGGGCGATTATTTTTAGTGGAGGGGATAAAATACCAATGGCTTGGAAACGATCCATTCATAAATAGAAAGTAGTAGCGTAAAATGTACATTCACTTTAAAAAAACATAACCTAAAATTTTAACACCGTCCATATTTATAGAGTGGTTACGAGGCTAAAACTTTGTGTGTGGGTTGTCGCGAAAGAACCTCCTTAATAGAAATACACCAAAGATTTTGAGATTCGAATATTGGATTTTTTTTTTATTTACTTCTCCAGCTCAAATTTGTCAATTTTAGATATCTTGTTCTTTTTAGAACCAAGGGACAGTTAATTTCATGTAATTGATTGGTATTGGTGTTTATTAATTTCTGTAGTTCAATTGTATTGATGTTTGGTTGACCTAGTCACCGAGGACTTGTGCCTCTAAGCAGATCGAGTATCGAGTAATGAAGATTTATTATTATAAGTAGGTTATAGTGAAAGTCAGTCCATAAATTATTTACTTTTATTAAATTTCAGATGTTTCGGAGATTTTTTTCTCTCCTTCCTCAGTGTCTACAAAACAAAAATGGGACTTGGCTGCAATTATAATCATTCGTTATCATCCACAGATCATCATACAATACACAATACAGTTCAATATCAATACCATCATCATAATAATAAGAAATCAAACAGAGGAGAAAGACATTTAACTTACAGTGAATAGTTATTGATGGGTGAGTATAACTCGGTTCCCATTTCTCTCGCCTTTCAGGGATAGCAACAATATTACAATATTTTCCAACATTATAGCATAAATGTACTTGGTTATCTGATGACCAAATAGATTTATGGTATAATGGTTATCTGATGATCAAGTACATTTAAAGTATAATGTTGGAAAATATTATAATATTGGTGCTATCACGGTAAGGAGAGACAAATGTGAACCAAGTTATAGTCACCCATCAATAACTATTCAATGTAAGTTAAATGTCTTTCTCCTCTGTTTGATTTCTAATTATTGTGATGATGGTATTGATATTGAACTGTATTGTGTGTTGTATGATGATCTGTGGATGATAACGAATGATTATAATTGCAGCCAAGTCCCATTTTTGTTTTGTAGACACTGAGGAAGGAAAGAGAAAAAAAGTTTCAGAAACGTCGGAAATTGAATAAAAGTAAATAATTTATGGACTGCCTTTCACTATAACCTATACTTATTTCGCTTACCAGTCCGTCTTTCTAAGAAAATATATAAAATTATTTATTATTATTATTATTTTTATTCTATTATCTACTCTTATTAAAAGAGCAAAAATTGTATATATATATTTGTTTGTTTGTTTATATATTTGTATCTTAGTTCTATTTTGAAAACGGCTTTAGCGATTTTGATGAAATTCACGGGTTAGGGGGCTTTTGGGGTGACAATTCGATCTGTCACGGTCTCATCTTCGACAAAATTGTTTTTTATGGGTTTTTTCGTAATCAAATTAATTATTCTCAGGTAGACAAATCCCATTCTTAGGGTTTTGAAAAAATGTTTCTCTTTTCCTTTTGTACCCAGGCAGACAATGGGTTGGCTTAATTCATTGTTCTAAAAGGCCTTGAAGAAGTATTGTGATTATGGATTTTAACATATTTTGTTCTCTATTAACGTTAGAAATATTAATAAACGTTTTATAATTGTTTTTATAAAGAACTCTATTTATTTAATAGAATAAAAAATAATCAAGAATTTACTTAAAAATATATTTCGCATAAGCAGGTCTCAATTTTCTGAAAAAACAACACATTTTGATAGGTTTTATTTATTAACAATTGGATGAATAAAAATGAATCATATGGTTGAATCAAAACAGGTGCAGGAGGTGGGGTGCAGTGGTGGAGGATCCGGGGGTAGGTCGAGTTTTCGGGGGTGGGGGGGGGGTACAGTGGGCGAATACTATATATATTTGTACTTTTTTTTAATTTGAAAACGGCTCTCAAATAAAAATCGACCTTTTTATCATAATTTTAAATTAAAAATAATAGATTAAAAATTCAGTTTATTGGACAAAGTTTTTTTATTGAAGTTCTTCTTCAATTTTTGTACTAGAACTCTTTTGTACTAGAACTTTTGTGCTAGAACTCTAGCCAATTGAGTACTTGAAAAAGTCTCGAGAGAGACGAAACGTTGTACAAAAATTGAAGAAGAACTTCAATAAAAAAACTTTGTCCAATAAACTGAATTTTTAATCTACTAATCATAATGGACATTTATCAACATAATTAAAAATAATATTAAAATAAAGGTTTTAACTGAAGGAAGAAGTTACCGAGCATCGCTCGGTGCCTCCAGGTACTACATATTAGGTAGAACAGGATGATAGTCTTTATAGAAAGTTTGATTAAATTTTGATAATTGTAAATTCATATATTTGTTTTGGTTTATAAAAATGTCGAGTTAACTTGTCTTAAGTGTTAATTTCGTGAAGCAATGGCTGCAGTCGCCATCAGTCTGCAGAGGATTGGGATTCGAACCCTTCAAAAGTGCTTTTGCAGATGGAAGTTTCCTCTCCCCCAAAACACAAAAAAACTACTTGGTTCTTCCTGGACATTGGATGCCCTGGACCTTCCTCCAGATCTCTCTTCCAGGACACTTCTGCCGTGGACATTGACGTCCGTGTCCTGGTCTCGTCTCCAGTTCGTTTTTTCCCCCTCTTGCACAGCCGAAAGGATATTTACTTAACCAGCTGCAGCAGCTCTCGCGCTCGACGATTTATGATTATAAGACTTGCTTCGTTTTAAAAATATTATTTTTCCGAAGAATAATATTAACTTAATTTGAGATATTTTTGACCTAATAAACATTCAAGTGTATAAATAAACATAATTGATAAACAGACCATCTAATAAACGTCCCAGGCTTTATAATTGTGCACTTAAACACCGAATTCTAATTACCAGGTAGAATCCATTCGTTGCGCCTCTTCTCACCATATTATGAGTTATTTATTTTTATGTCTGAAAATTTGTTTCATATTTAAATGTTATTGTAAAAGAGCTGCAAGCGAGGCGAAGCGCTTCCTCTACTCTCATAAAACAATTATAAAATTAAATAAACTCGACTTCCGACTGGTTTTACGTCTGGGGAAGTTCACAAACTTGAATTTTACACTAAAAAATATAATAATAGAAAATTACATTAAGCCTATTATTAGAACAAAGTCCAATAAAGAAGTATTAAATAAAAAGACTGTAATTGAAGGGAGATTAAAGATTACGAGCATATCTCTTTTTTACGTTGTGAATTTTAAAGAGAATCGGTTAAATTTCTATTAACATTCAGAAAGATAATTATTATGCATAAGTAAAACTATAATATTCCAGGTAGTAATTATTGTTATTTAATAATAATTGTAATAATTGCAGGTTGCGAAGCTCAAGTAAAAATTTAATCAAGATAAATATCTCCCGGGGAGGAATAAAAAGCACACCTTTTAACGTATATAAAGGGCATTCAGGGCCAAATCGGATGGTTTGAAAAATTTAATTTTAATTTCCTTCATTTTTTGACATTTTTTAGTACCCATCTAAAAACTCTTCCTGGTAAATTTTGAAATTTTTTTGATCACCTGTTTAAAAGATATAGAATTTCGGTTTTTCGCTCATAACTTCTTCTAAAATAGTCCAAATTCAATTTTTTTTTTTTAATTTTTGTTTTTTTACATACCTACTTTTTAGAAAAAATACAACAAATTATTTGAAGTTTTTTTATATGCGATTTTTGAGTTTGAAAATTTTAATCTTGTTTTTGAAACTGTAGGATTCTTCGATTTTTTAATAATTTTTTATTTTAAACTTCTATTTATTCTACAAATTTTAAAACCGGGTTGATATTGGGCCTATGATAATTACTAATTTTTTTCTATTTTTGAAAATTTTGATAAAATTTTACTATCGTAGATCTGTCTCTGCCCTTTCCCTTTTTTATAGATTTTTTTTTTTTTTTTTTTTAATAATAATGATGAGAGAAGGAGTTACACCAAAAGGTGCAACCCCTAAAGGCCTCGGTTGGCCCCTCCATCGTGAAAAGAAGAAGAAAGAATTTTATGGGTTGGGCGGAGGTCGAAGGTATCTGTGGATACGGGTCTTAAATAGCTTAAGGTTATAAGTCGCGGGAAAGATGGTGGCAGGGAGCGAGTTCCAGTCTCTGGAGGTCATAGGAATAAAAGAGTTGGCGAAAGCGCTTGTTCGACTTTTATCCAATTTGACATTAACATGGCTTTTGTTCTGACGAAATTAAATCGATAATCCCACCAAGGGCTTCATTTGCGCGAAATACACGATTTTCTAAAACTCAACACCCCTACGCGCTTAAACTGGATACTAATCGAACAAACGCATTCGCCAATTCATTTATCCCTATGACATCTAGAGACTGGAACTCTCTTCCCCCGACCGTCTTTCCAGCAACTTATGACCTTCAATCTTTCAAGACCAGCATCCACAGATACCTTCGACTTCTACCCAATCACTAAATCTCCCCTTATCTTCACATTACAAGGGTCCACCACGGACTACAGAGATTGTACCTTCTTGGTGCAACTTCTTCTTGTATCAGTATCATTATAAAATAAACTGCAACGGATCGTTGCTAAACTTTATCCAAATTCATTTGAAATATTAATATGTTTGTTCCTTTATTATTAATCAGATATCACTTGCAATTTGTAGTTCATATTGAAATTAATTCAAAAATAATTCTCATTTAAGAGTCGAGGAATAACTATTCTACATTGGATTTTTGACGTTTCGGTTTTTATTGGTAACCATTGCTGAAGACATAGAGGAATCGACTTAAAATCAAAAATAGCCATCGATTCTCATCTAATACTTGAGGAATAACAATTCTACATTAGGTTTTTGACGTTTCGATTATTATTGGTAACCATTGCTGAAGACATGGAGGAAACGACTTAAAATCAAAAATAACGATCGATTCTTATCTAATACTAGAGGAATAACCTTATTGAATTCCATTTTTGATGTTTTGACTATTAATGGAAACCTCTACTGAAAATGTAGAAGAATCGACTTAAAATCAAAAAGACTAAATTCTTTTATGGCAAACAACTCAAGCTTGAGTTGTTTACCAAAAAATAATTTAGTCTTTTTGATTTTAAGTCGATTCTTCTACATTTTCAGTAGAGGTTTCCATTAATAGTCAAAACATCAAAAATGGAATTCAATAAGGTTATTCCTCTAGTATTAGATAAGAATCGATCGTTATTTTTGATTTGAAGTCGATTCCTCCATGTCTTCAGCAATGGTTACCAATAATAATCGAAACGTCAAAAACCTAATGTAGAATTGTTATTCCTCAAGTATTAGATGAGAATCAATCGCTATTTTTGATTTTAAGTCGATTCCTCCATGTCTTCAGCAATGGTTACTAATAAAAACCGAAACGTCAAAAATCCAATATAGAATGATTATTCCTCAAGTACTAGATGAGAATCAATCGCTATTTTGGTTTAAAGTCGATTTCTCTATGTCTTCAGCAATGGTTACTAATAAAAACCGAAACGTCAAAAATCCAACATAGAATGATTATTCCTCAAGTACTAGATGAGAATCAATCGCTATTTTTGGTTTAAAGTCGATTTCTCTATGTCTTCAGCAATGGTTACTAATAAAAACCGAAACGTCAAAAATCCAATATAGAATGATTATTCCTCAAGTACTAGATGAGAATCAATCGCTATTTTTGGTTTAAAGTCGATTTCTCTATGTCTTCAGCAATGGTTACTAATAAAAACCGAAACGTCAAAAATCCAATATAGAATGATTATTCCTCAAGTACTAGATGAGAATCAATCGCTATTTTTGGTTTAAAATCGATTTCTCTGTCTTCAGCAAAGGTAACGGATAAGAAAACAACGCAGTTGCTATGGTTACTCATAAAAATTCCTCCCAAATTTTTAGCATTTCACAGAGAGAAGCCTATCCATTCTTACTTAAGCAAGGCTAAATGAGCTATATTAAAACTTTCAAATGAATAAATTTTAAAGAATTTAAAAAATTAAAAAAGTACCATCTTACTCTAGAGTAAAGTACTTTAAAATATAATTTTACTAAAAACTTTATTTAACCTTTTTTGTGGTCCCCAAGGTACTTAATTAGGATATTAAATTTCATCAAAATTGGTTAAGTCATTTTCAAGATATTTAGAAAAAACTAAAAAAGTACTGAAATAAAGTACTAATGTTTGTGGACCGATATGTACCAAAAACTAATCAGCGCTTCATTTTGTTAAACTAATGGTAGGTTTTCAATTTCATTTCAATCGGTGCAACGGTGTGGAAAAAATCGTGGGCCAAAAAAGCGATAACATACATACATCCATCCATCCATACATACATACATACATCCGCACGCACTAAATGAAAAAATCGCACTTTTTGGCCTCTCGACGAGACCCCATGTAATTTTTGGCAAAAACGTCACGTGCTAATATTCAACCTAATTGAATACTACAATTTGTGACTTTAATTGAGTCCATGGGTTCCGTAGTCTTTACCTGAGGACCCTTTGAAGCCACGCTTGCCCCGAGAGCGATTACAATACTTTACCCATGCTTTGCATTGGATAAAGTAAAAAAATCTATTAACCATTATTAAAACAACTTTTTGGTATTGAGTACTCTTTTTTAGTTATTTTGTATTGATTTTTATCGTTATCAGGTGTTAACGATAAATAATTAGTATTTTAATTTGTAGAAAGAAAATCAAAATCAAAAATCGAAAATCAAAAAAAATAGTAATTAACATAGGACCACTATCAACCCGGTTTTAAAATTTGTAGAATCAATAGAAGTTTAAAATTAAAAAATTATCAAAAAATAAAAGGGAAAATAAAGTTTCAAAAACAAGATTAAAATTTTCAAACTCAAAAATATCATATAAAAACACTTTAAATTTTTTAGTTCTAAAGAGTATCTAAAAAAACAAAAATTTCCAAAACAAACTTTAAATTTGGACCATTTTTGGAGAAGTTATAAGCGGAAAACTGAATTTCGATATCTTTTAAACAGGTGATCAAAATAATTTCAAAAATTTACCAGGGAGAGTACTAAAAATATCAAAAAATGAAGGAAATCAAAAATTAAAAATGTTCAAACTGTCCGATTTGGCATGGAATGCCGCCATAAATAGATGTAATTTATAATAAAGAAGGAGAAATTTTTGAAAAATGATGTTGAGTTGATTCTTTTGAGCTAGTCTCGTTTTCAGTCAAGTTGTCGGAGTGGAAACGTCACATGAACAAGGGCGTTGGATCTCGCGATCTGTTCTTGTGGCATTGTCCAGTTGGGCGCATATGTTGTAAGAAGTCATGGGCATTGTACCTTAAAAAGGGCAGAGTATGGGAGAGCATGACGCAAGGCAAATGTAACCGGAGAGAAAGGAAGCCCAAAGGACCAGCACTTGTGCCCTGACCGCTGCGAACGCCCAAAAACTCCATTCGACCGCCTATCACCCATGCTACACCCATAAATTATTCGCCACTTTTAGCCCAGATTACTATTAAATAAAAGTCGCCTGTGCGTGTGTTTATGTGTGTCATACACTTTTTACTTACTCTCTTTCATTCAGGAAGACTCAAGGTGAAATATATTTAATCAAATTAAAAATAGATTACTAGGTAGATGGTAGGTTTCACAAATAAAATAAATATTGCTTTTGAGTAGAGACCAATTCCTATGCAATTGCATATTTTGTTTGATGCCACGACCCAGGAGATCAATTATCTATCTGAATCATGCATCTAGGAAACTGTGGGTTAAATTTTATACGGCATATTTTTGCATATTCCAGTAATCTATATATATAAAATTCTTTGCCCGATACACTCACTCACTCACTCACTCATCATCAAAACAGCCAGAACCACTGGACATAGAAACATGAAATTTGGAGAGGATATTACATCTATGACATAGGGGCTCACTACGAAAGGCTTTTGCGAAATTCGACCCTAAGGGGGTCAAATGGAGCAAAGTGTGTTTTCACTGATTATGCGATATCTCTTAAGGACGATAAAATATCTACTTGCTTTTTACTTATAAAAATACTAAATTAAAATATCTAATAATTAATTTCAGGATTTTTTAAATTCGACCCCTAAAGGGGTCAAAAGGGGCAAAATATCTTTGCAATGTGTTTACACTAATTATGCATTTTGAATTAAGAACGATAATGAACGAACATGATTTTTACTTAGTAAAATTCTATATACAAACAAATATCTAAAAAGTAATTTCAGGATTTTTGAAATTCGACTCCCAACTACAAAAATGTGAGTGGGGGCAAAAATTAAAACTCTCATATCTTGATCAAATTTTGTAGAGTTATTCTTTATTACAAACTATTCCTGTAAAAATCAACTATCAAAATTGACTGTATGGGGGCAAAATATAGAAATTTTTAGCTTTTTTGTACATTTACTCTTTAGAAAACCGAGAGTTATTTATTTGCATATATCTAAAAAATAATTTCAACCTCCTAAAATGTGAGTGGGGGCAAAAAATTAATACTCTCTCCGATATAGATCAAATTTTGTAATGTTAGTTTTTAAGATTATTTAAAATGTATGCTGTAAAAATTAATAGCAAAAATGAGTGCGTGGAGGCCAAAGAGGGTCAAAATATTACAAATATATATTACAGACTTAATAATCACATGCCGAGACGCTGTCCGCCAGGGCCACCTGCCCGGAGGGCTGAGATGTAGAGGGCGTGCCGAAGGCACGCCTGGAGCAGCTCGTATTGTATAAAATTGCATATTTGAAAGATAGTGCATCAAATTGCACATTTCGCACCAAAGACAGAGGTTTTAAAATTATTTTTGGAGTAAGAATGAAAAAAAAAGATTAAATAAATAGGAGGACACTAATTTAAATTAGAAGAAAACTGAAATAGGCCTCAACATTCTTAGCACACGCATAAATCGTTGAGAGAATATACACTCCAAATTTCATCTTTCTAGGTCAAGCGGTTTAGGCTGTGCGTTGATAGATGAATGAATGAATGAAACATCACCTTCACTTTTTATTTATATTAATATTATAGTGGAGTTAAATTAGAAAATAAAATTAATCAGTAAAGATCTGAATTTTGGTATACATGCTTATTACGGCTTCCCATTGAACATAGCGTAGCCTCTGGCCAGCAAGATGCCCGCCTAAGGCAGGGTTCACAGCCGGTTTACTTACACATAATATGGAATGTTTTTATTTTTAAAAATCTTGATTAGTAACAGTGGCAGTAAGACGGGCAAAATGCCACGGGCCCCGGGCCGGAGTGAAATCCTAACATTTATTTTTACTAAATTTAGTAAATTTTATTAGTTTTGTATCCAATTAATTTAAATTACCTACTAAAATACAGACACAAATTAAAAGTTACTAGAAAAATCAACGAAAAATGAACACAATAATTATTATAATAGCCTTTGTCTCAGTGGATTTCGTGACTTTTCAACCAGGGGATGCTGTCCAAAAAAATACTCTTTGTTTTTGAAATTTTATTTTAATCTTCGCTTTTTTTTGCAAATTTCATCGAATACGGCTTCATTTTCATTTTAGGATTAGATTTTTAAAAATATATTTTTGGACCTTCGCCCAAAAAGATGTAATTTAAAAAAAACGGATTAAAAATTTGACACAACTATTAACTCATGACACTTGATAAATCACTAATTTTTAAAAAATTCGTTACAGCCGTTTTTGAGAAAATCAAAAAAAAATCGAAATAAAGGAAGGGGGTGTAAATTGGCAGTGTTGCGATAATTTCAAATAAATGAAAATGTGAAAGTCGTGTGGTGAACACACCAGTTGATTTTAAATGTTATTTTATTCTTGGTTTTTTTTTCCAAATTTCATCGAATACGATATTTCGCCATTTTTCAAATTTAATATTAGATTTTTTATGACCCGGTATGAAAATTAAATGTTTTGAAATTTTAGGGATGCGCCGCATCCACAGCATCCATGGATCGCGCGGCAACTGATATATATTTGTAATAATATTCTTCTTTTAATTAAATTCCATTATTAATATAAATATTATGTAGATATGATATGGATTTTTATTTTAAGAAACACTAATTTATCCAAAAGATTTAAAAAATGTTAAAAAAGTTTTTTGTTTTGCCGAGAGTAGCAGAGTTGGTGATTGGCAAAGAGAAACAAAGAGGTTGTCCTCTGCTTGATTCAAATAAACATACACACATATATATCGAAATTATATATCTGTATATATATTATTTATTTGTTTGAGACCATAGTTTCGAAGACTTGGTCTTCATCAACAGTCATTTTTAATTATAAATATTATTTTTCATGGGGTCAATAATTTTCGATCTTTACTTAGCTGGGAGCTGTTAAAATTTTTTAAAAATTTACGGTATTGACCCCATGAAAAATAATATTTATAATTAAAAAAGACTGATGATGAGAACCAAGTCTTCGAAACTATAGTCTCAAACAAATAAAAAATATAAGGAGACAATAAAAGAGTGTCTTCTGCTGGAATTATAAATTTTATTTATTTATAACGATATAAATATCGTATATAATTTCGATATATATGTGTGTATGTTTATTTTCATCAAGCAGAGGACAATCTCTTTATAAAAAATGTTATTTAAATATTTACCTTGTCTCTCTATACATGAAGGTTTGAACAATTCTCCACAATGCAGAATGCAGGAGTCAACAAAAATGTACAAAATCCGACACAGAGAATAAACAACTAAAGTATAGGTACGCACTTACCCGGCTAGCTGCTCGACTCGAAATGAAATGTAAAAACAGAGCAAAGGGAAAAGAATCCCGTTACTTGATTAGATATCAGGAAAGAAAATAATTCCAGATATAATAAAAGCGTATTCAAGAAATTACCAATTGATTGGAGATTGTTTTTAAAAACTAGCGTGGGCGTCAAATGATTTTCACTTAACTTTTTCTCATTAATTAAAAATAAACATTTTAGAGGAATAAACTTTTACATAATAAATAAAATAACAAATAATTATCTAATTGTATAAAATTCTATGACAAATGCACAAAAATAAAATTCAATTCCACAGGTGTTAGGAGGCGTTCATAAATTACGTCACACACTAAGGGCGAGGGACATCTCAGATTTGTGACAAAATGTGACAGGGGAGCCCGGGGATCTTAAAAATTGTTATGACCCAAGAATCAAATTAAAATTTTTATAAATATATTTTTTCAATTTATTTATAATGCAATAATAATAGTAATAGTGAATAATGTGTTAAATGATATGAATAAAAATAAATTTAAAATATATTAAATCCCTTTAGTTGAGTTAAATATCTATATAATATAAAATTAAGGTTTTGTCTGTACATTGCTCCAAATCGGGCCAAATTTTGGTTGCACACGTTTCAAGTAAAGTTATGAACGAAAACACCCTCAACAAAATTCCTGACTGTATGTATGTCTGTCTGTTTCACTGGTTTCCGAAAAGTTGCTCACGATTCACGTAAAAACGGCTGAAGGATTATTATGAAATTTCATATTTACGTCAGATGTCTTCTAATTTATGTTTTTAGCTATATAACGTTTTGATATTTTGACCCCAGAAGGGGTTTGGGGGCGCACGAATGAAAATTATCAAATAACTCCTAAACTATTAACCCTACGACAAATTTTATAATAAACAAAGTTGTAGGGGATGTGATTTCGGACAACTTTTGTTTAAAAATTTTTCCTAAAAAACCACCCAAAAAGGGGGGGAGGGTGAAAAAATGTAAATTCTTGCTCTTGGAGCAAACTCAACCAAATTTTGTATACATAATCTCTGGGCCTCTAGAGAGCTAGAAATCCAAAAACTAACCACCCAAAATGGAGGGGGGGGGTCAAAAAATAAAAATTCTTTCTCTTGGGCCAAACTCAACCAAATTTTGTATACATAATCTATGGGTCACTAGAAGGCTAGAAATGCAAAAACTGGGTGCGGGGTGGGGTGAGGGAGTGAGGCGGAGTAGGGTGGGGGGTGGGGGGCTAGGCGGGGGGATGGCGCGTAAGGTTGGAGGGCACGGGGTGGGGTCCGGGTGGTGGTGTGGGGTCGGGGGTTGGGAACGGGTGCATGGTGCGGGGGTGGGGGTGCTGGAGGATTTTTGGAGATGGGGGTGAAGGGGTTAGTGGGTTAGGGTGCGGAATGAAGTGTTGAAGTGGTGGTGTGGGGGCGGGGGTTGGTCATGGTGCGAGGGGTGGTGGTGCTGGGTGGTTTTCAGTGGGTGTGGTGGGTGGGAGTGGGGGTGAGGGTGGGGTTTGAGGGATGGGGTCCAGGGGGCGTGCCCCCTGGCTAGCAAGAGGGCCGCCGAAGGCGGGCCTTGCAGCTAGTGGTAAATATAAAAAAAATTATACAATTATTAAATTATAAGGTAGGTATAAAAGTGATAGTGTGACTTCACAATACATGGGGCGCTCAATCAAAACCCCCCCCCCCGCGCCCCCGGGCGCGGGGGGGGGGGGGGTTATAAAAATCTTGAAATTCGTGTGACGTAATTTGCCCTTATGACCATCTAATACTGGTTAAAAATCTACACTACCCAACCACATAATCACTAACAGACATTTTGACAAAATAATTAATATCTTTAAAAATATGAATCTTTTATTATATTAAACGAGCAATCCTTGTATAAATATATAATCCGTTTCTCTAAAACGGCTCTAACGATTTGGTTAAAAATTTGTGAACTTTCAGGTCTTATGAGTTATTAGTCATGAATGAATTTTAATCCAATTGAAATAAAGGAAGGGGTGTAAATTAGTCATGTCGCTAAATAAATATTTTAATCGTTCATATTCGTTCAAATTTGAAAGAGGCAAAAAGTTACCGAGCATCGCTCGGTGCTGAAGCACCTCGTATAGTGAATAGGCACTGTTCACTATACGAGGTTTTATTGTAGACTGAAACGCGGTAAATTCGCTAAATCCTTTTCTTTTATCAAAATAGTTTTAGCCGTTTGTGAGAGAAAAAAAAAAGCTCTAAATCAGGAGTGTCCATCCTTTTGGCTTACACCGAGGGGTGAACCGCGACCTAATATCGTGTACACCTATTTCCACTTTCACTTTCATTTCCAAATAGAAGACAATAGATGAAGGGGAATCTATCTAATGAATTCCAAAATAATTCCACATAATTCTAAAGACGTCTACATCTAATTCCAATCGCGGTTCACTCCTCGGCTTACACGGACCACATATGAAAAAAATGGCTGCTGATAAAGCATTATAGAAAACATTTTCCTTGTCGATGATCAAATAATTAAATGAGAATAAAAGAGTGTCTTCTGCTGGAAAAATACATTTTTTAATTTGTTTATAACGAGACTATAGTTTCGAGGGCTTTGTCCTCTTCATCAGTCTATTATAATTGATTCACATGAATTGATGTGTGAAAGTGAGTTTTACACGTGGTCTGGATAAATTATGAATCATTATTTACAAGGTTACTTCAAATAATTATACAAGTCATTGAGTAGTTCTGAGATTACCACAAACATAAAAACTTTCCATAATTATAATATTAGTATCGACTAGGATCGATAACAAAAGCGAGAGGTGAACCGCGACCTAATATTGTGTACATCTACTTCCACTTCCACTTTCATTTCCAAGTAGAAGACAATAGATGAAGGGGCATTATCTAATGAATTCCAAAATAATTTCAAATAATTCCAAAGATGTGTACACCTAATTCCAATCGCAGTTCACCCTTCGAGCAAAAGTAAACAAGTTTAAATTTCTTAATAAGTTCTCTATCAAAACTATAATAAATAACTATCGTAGATAGTAGAATAGAAAATAATAACTTTACTAATCTCTTTGAGCAAGAACTTCTTAATTTTCAATTTAGTCCCCCTTTGGCAAGTAATCGAAACCCAAGATGAATGAGAGGAAAGGTTAAATGTCAACAAACAGATATATGATGTATTTATTTGGCACTCTCGTAAGAAAAGGACCCGTTCAAATCGAACAATGAAAGGATTCGAAGAAAAGATCAAGTCAAGGTGACGTTTTTGTCTCGGGCTGCAAAAAGAGTTGGTTCATCGAAAGAACTTTCTCCATATTGTGCGATACCGACCAGTGGCTATGCATATCACTCACACAGACAACATGCCGTCAAGTGACCAGGTTTGAGGATTTTTGCCGCCCCTTAGTACTTTTATATTATATTTCCAACAAAACTAAAATTAATTTTAAAAGCTATTAGCTAATAAGCTTCAACGTGTATTTTAAAGGCCGGTTCACCCGGAGCTTTTTCTCTTACTTGTTCCTTGATTGTTCGACAATCTGTAAATTTGGAGGCATGGAGGGGGTCGAAATGACGTCACTCCGGACTGTCTTACTAGCATGCTAGAGCTTGATTCAAAAGATAGGGCATGTTCTAAAAAAAAGTTTAGCTACTTGAAGGTGGCAGTGGCCAACTAATCGGAAAGCATTATTTTATCACGTGGGTGACAAGGGTAAAGCCAAATACATGTGATATCACAGAACAGCTGATATTTTGATTCTCACTCTCCAACTACTCAATGAATAAAGAGAATATGCCTTCCAAATTTGTCTGCAATTAATAATTTCTGCAATAATATTATTGTCATCCATTTTTGTTTTCATCTGAGGTTAAACTGAAAGATGATAGACCAGATGTTTGGCTCAAAGCATGCGCGCGCAACCTAGCCGGCTAATTAGAAAATTTTCTGAAAAAGTTCCGTGTGAACCCAACAAGCAAAAAATCAGCCTGACTAAACTAGCTTCAAATTGCAAATAGGGCGAACAAGTTAGAAGCAATTATCAGAAAAAGCCTCATGTGCACCAGCCTTAAGACTGTCAATAGTTCTTAGGTAGAACGTCAAATTATTAAATCACTAGCAATCAATTGCATAACCAGATTTTTGGTTATGTGGGTGGGGACAGGACCAAGAGGGACTGTGGATTGATTACAAATAAATAAACATAATACATGAATTTTTAAATTACATACAAATAAATTTTCGTGGAACTTCGGAAAAATTTTTGACGAGAGTTTCTGTGAATCATATTTTCGATCTTAGGGGGGGGGGGGGGGCGCAGGGGCAGCTTGACCTACCCAGGTTCGCTCATGCAAACAATTATATGTATTTTATTTATTATTTTTGGCACACAAGTAGGTATAGTACGCCAGCCTCCCGAGATTGGCTCTCAAAACTGTTCAAATATTTCTGAGCCGAGAGCCGAATGACGTTTTTTTAAGTCTCGTATTTTGTGTGATGTGAAATGAAGATACATTTTTTATTGGATATGGTGATTGGGGTTGTGAAAAAACAATTTACTATATACTTACAATATTAATTCTAGTATTTAATTATTAAAATCATATTTTTATGTTATTGTATTAATTTTTCTGGATAATTCTCAATTTTCTTCCAAAAGCGCACTCACGTCAGAACCATCCCCCACGTTAAATTAGACAGTTAAAACTGAAGATAGCGCTTTTACAGATAGTTGCGTTTTTCACTGATCCAGTAATCATTATCTAGCGAAAATACCCTCTCAACAGCTGCATTAGTGTCGGGGGTCGGGGCAACTTAGTGCACATTCAATCAATATTTTTATATTTTTCTGGGGAATCCATTCTTGATCAAAACTTGAAAATACTTCTGTTCTGTCCACGCTTACTTTTACATCTATTCATTTCTTCCGTCTTTCTTCATTTAAATACATTTACTCTTTGAATTTCTTAATACAGAAAATGACGTTTTTAGGAGTACAAAAGGAGTACACGCTTTAAAAGGAGTCTTTGAGATTACAGTTTCGAAAGGATTGAGTTTAATAAATTAATAAATTTACTTATGAGTAAGACTTCATAATTTTTCATGTGAAATATTATATTTATTTCATACTGAAGAAAATCAAAGCGTGGCCTGTTTTCAAAATTTTTGATGATTTTAAAAAAAATATAAAAACACTCCTCTGTTTTTACTTTATCCCATGCGAAGCATGGGTAAAATATTGTAATCGGTCTCACGGCAAGCGCGACTTCAAAGGTTCCTCAGGTAAAGACTACGGAACTAGAACTAGATTGAATTTTATCACGTGAAGGTTTTGCCAAAAATTACATGGGGTCTCGTCGAGAGGGCAAAAATTGCGATTTTTCAGGAAGTGCGTGCGGATGGATGGATGGATGTTTTCGTTTTTTCCGTCCACGATTTTTCCCACACCGATTGAAATGAAATTGAAAACCTACCATTATTTTAACAAAACGAAGGGCTGATTAGTTTTTGGTACATATGGGCCCACAAACATTAGTACTTTATTTCAGTACTTTTTTAGTTTTTTCTAAATATCTTGAAAATGATTTAACCAATTTTGATGAAATTTAATATCCTAATTAAGTACTTTGGGGAACATAAAAAAGGTTGAATAAAGTTTATTTATTTATTAAATTATATTTTAAAGTACTTTTTTTAATTCTTTAAAATTTATTCATTTGATCGGTTTAATATAGTTCATTTAACCTAACTTAAGTAAGAATAGATAGGCTTTTCTCTGTGAAATGCTAAAAATTTGGGAGGAAATTTTATAAGTAACCATAGCAACTGCGTTGTTTTCTTATCCGTTACCTTTGTTAAAGACACAGGGTAATCGAGTTAAAATCAAAATAGCGAATGATTCTCATCTATTACTTTAAGTCGATTCCTCCATGTCTTCAGCATGGTTACCAATAATAATCGAAACGTTAAAAATTCAATGTAGAATTGTTATTCCTCAAGTATTAGATGAGAATAGATGGCTGTTTTTGATTTTAAGTCGATTCCTCCATGTCTTCAGCAATAGTTACCATTAATAACCGAAACGTTTAAAATCCAATGTAGAATGGTTATTCCTCGAGTATTACATGAACTATTTTTGAATTTAAGTGAACATGGACTGCAAATAGCAAGTGATATCTGATTAATAATAAAGGAATAAACATATTAATATTTAAAATGACTTTGGATAAAGTTTAGCAACGATACGTTGCAGTTTATTTAATAAGGTTCCGTTTAAAAAGTAAAAATGGGGTAAAAATAGTGTGAATATAATGTATGTCTGTCTGCTTAACTGTTGTTGCCGTTTTTGAGATATTTAAAAAAAACTACCATAAGCAAAAATATAATTTTTTTTGTTTTGTAATAGAAATAAAATCATATAATCATATGATTGTTAAGATGTAAGGTAAGGTCATGTGGATGACTTTATCACCTTATTTTACTTTAGTTTATCCACTTGCAAATGTGCGAGTTTCGCTACAAGCATCTTTAGATAATATAAGATAATAAGAACTCAAAAATCAAATAAAATGCACTAAAGGGTATAAAATAATTATCTAATTTAGTTACAACTAAACGACGAAATTGTTACATGAAATCACTTTTTGAAGTCGGTGCCAAACATATATATTTTATGAATTGCACTAGACGGATCTTAGTATGTTTGGCTGGTAATGAAGACAACATCGCGTAAGCTGGCTTATTTAGTTTGTTTGGCACCGACTTCAAAAAGTGATTCATGTAACAATTTCATCGTTTACTTGTAACTAAATAAGATAATTATTTTATACCTTTTAGTGCATTTTATTTGATTTTTGAGTTCTTATTTTTATTTGTTCCATTTAATTTTTTTTAAGCCGGTATTTTTTTCGAAAAATTATTTTTATTTTTCTCTTTTTAGTGATGTTAAGAATAGTGACTTATGATAATATCTTCCATTCATGTCGTAAGAGAAAGATTCGGCCGAAGGAATCAGAAATTGATAATTTAATTTCTAATTTTAAATTTTTTATTGAATCAATTATTTTAACTGAACTAATGTATACATTATATTTGAGGTTCGACTTCGGAGATTACTACCCCACCATCGATTGTCCTTGATCTTCTTGAGTCCTTGTTTTTAATAAGAGGAAAAAACTAATTAAATAAAAAAAAACTATTTTCCGATTTTAATTCGTTCCCAATGAAACCTAATCCTCCAGAAATTGATAATAAAATTCAATTTATAAATAGAGAAATTATCTCGAAACATTAGGGGGTTTTAAATGAACGTTTTAAGATTGTTTGTTTTTTTTTTATTAAAGATTTTATTTATTATAATCTCGATTATTTACACATAAGAATTGGAGATTATTTTGTCATCGGGACCAATGGGAAAGTATTCTGATCTAAACGCAGAAAGACTCATTAAAATCGGTCCATAAACAAAGAAGTTATGCGTGAACATACATAACAAAAATGTCCAATAAAAATGAAATAAAACGGGACCAATTGGGTTCGAGACTGAACCTAATGCAAAAAATCATCCAAATCGGTCCACATGGAAAAGAGAAATAAATGAACAAAGACAAAAAAAACAGACATTCTGTTGAATTCATAACCTCCTCCTTTTTTTCAAAGTCGATTAAAAAAGAATACTAAAAAGAGAAAGCAAGTTCTGGCTGCCTCTTGGCTCTCTTCGCTTGAACTCCCCCCCAGTATCCTATCCCATAACAACTTATGATCTGATTTTTAAACATCTTTGTAGAAACAAGTTGAGAATCATTTTAATGTTGGATATTTTTAATGAGCCGAGAAATGAACTCGAGTTCTATACGAAGAATTCAACAGGGATAAAAAATAGAATTCAAAATGCAGCCGTCACAAAGATGCTATCTATCTAAGAAATTTCAATTACGCATTTCATTCACTTTAAATAAACATATTCTGGTGAGACTTGTGTTCTTCATATGATTTTCGCTTATCCCACTTAAATAACATTCCAAAATTAAAACCAAAAGAAAAAGTGAAAACTTTTTTCAAAATTTGCTGCGTTTCCATCTACACTACACAATTTAGTGATTTGGCAATTTTTCTGTCAGAAAAGAGTTGGAGCTGATACTTCGCCGAACAAACATAAAATGGTGTTCAGCTAGAAAAAAATTTTCAATTTAAAGAAAACGCGAATAAAATTTTTTGCTAGCTAAAAAAAATGATATAATATCCTCACACGATCCCACTTATTTATATAAATCTACATATTTCCACACAAAAAATATCACAATGCTGTAGATTATAGAAATAAGAAATACTCCCAGATTTATATCTAGATTCTCATTTCTGTAGCTGTGTCAGGACGAAAATGAGGCGAAACTTTTAAGAGAGTATGTATTTTCGGGAGTTTACAGGTATACATTTGGAGTGTGGTTTTTTAAGAGGAATACAATTCTTGGACAGAGACGCCGCCCGCCAGGGCACCAGCCCGGAGGGCCGAGCTTCGAGGGCGTGCCGAAGGCATGCACGAAAAGCTCGTTTTTTAATATTCATCAAAAAACTCTTCCTGATAAATTTTGAAATTTTTATAACTTCATCTTTTCATAACTTCATAACTTCATCATTTCATAACTTCATCAAAAATTGTCCAAAATTTTTGTTATTTTTCATATTTTTTAGAAAAAACTACAAAAAAATTATTTAAAGTGTTTTTATATGCGATTTTTGAGTTTGAAAATTGTAATCTTGTTTTTGAAACTGTATTGTAGGTACGCTTGGATTTATTTGATAATTTGTTATTTTAAATTTCTATTATTCTACAAATTTTAAGACCGGCTTGATAATGGGCCAATGATAATTACTATTGTTTTTAGAATAATTTTTTGAATTTTTTTCTAAAAAGAATGTAAAATATTAAAAATTTCAAAAAAAAAAATTGAATTTGGATCATTTTTGAAGGATTTATGAGCGAAAAAACGAAATTCGATATCTTTTAAACCGGTGATCAAAAAAATTTCAAAATATACCAGGAAGAGTTTTTTGATTGATACTGAAAACTGTCAAAAAATGAAGGAAATCAAAAAATGAAAATTTTCAAACCATCCGATTTGGCTTGGAATGCCCCATATTCAAAGTCTATTTCTAACAAAAACAAATACCTACTCTAATTAAGGTAGTTGTTTCGCGACAATAATAGGAAAAAGTTAATGCTAGGGGGGGTCAGATAGGCTAGGCGGTAGCGTGACAGCGAGCTAACCAGGGGACCCGGGTTCGAATCCGACTCGAGGCAACCAGCTAAAAATCTGACCCCCGGGGGTAGAGACAAATTTTCAAAAAAATATAACTAGTATCGTAATTAGGCTTATGGCTAGAAAGGCCGAGAAGGCAAAAAAAAAAAGTTAATGCTAGAGTGAATAGAACAGCACTAAGGATGCATAAGTCATAAGCCCAAAACTTTTTGATGATTATGTACTACTACTAGGCAATCCCATGCTCGTTTGACAAATCTGGCAACATTGTAAGAGCTTGAATATATTTTTTCATAGAAATTTCAGATAAAGTACATTATGAAGTGAGATTAATAAAACAAAATGTTCTTAATAAGCGATTGAAAGCTGTTGAAACAATAGCTGAAGCAAAAAAACGTCAAAAAAGTACTAAAGTTAACCCACTTGTTAGGTTAAATAAATGCTTTTTTGCCAGATTGTTTTTAGTGTAATTTTTTATACATTTTTCATTATTTATTCATTATTATCTCAGAAACTGTGTTGTAACTATGAATCAAAATTGTCTTAAAATATGTGTTGGTTATTGTTTAATGTTGGTTTAGTTTTTTATAGAAATGGTAAGAAGGGTTTCTTAATTATAATTAAATATGTATGTAAATTTTTTGATTTCCCGTATAGTGCAATGTATAAGAGTCTGAAAAACTCTATCTTTGGAATTTAATATCTCCGGAACTATATGGTTCATAAATTCCGTTTTGTCACCAATCGATGCAGAAGTATTTAAATAATAATTTATCTACATTTCAAAAAAATTCTAAAAAAAAAAACATTTGGTGGAACAACTACTTTAATTGAACATCGAATATCTCTAGAATCCAGAAAGGGGCCTCTAAACGCTGTCCTGTTTGTGGGTAATTGAAAAGTTCTCTTCTATTGAAATCGAAATAAACGTATCCAGTGGAGTATATCTATTAACACTCCATAAAATGTATCCATCATAATATAAATAATTTGGCTTGGATCGTCGCCCATGAAGAGGGCGGATTCAGTAAGGTAATTACTGAGTGAATCATTTTGCATGGGTCTCCGGGAAGCAGGCCCTGAATCACAAGGGCTGACCGATTTATGAAGATTTAGAATCTTGAACCTAACTCGACCAATATCACTAAATTAGTTGCCATAAAGGTATTCGTAGAAATTGCATTTTAACTAGTAAGTACCCGTACTTACTAAAAAATGAGTTTTTACTTAAATATATATAAGAGCTTGAAAAAGAAGAAAATAAATAAGACGAAAAGCCGCTAAGAAATAATTTTATTTTGATTTACTGAAGTCAGATTACCTACTAATCCATAGTTAGAAATTGAAAAGTAAGGACAACGAATCACATCCTAGTATTATTTCATAATATTCCTTTTGTTTAATTTTAATAATCTGGAAATAGAAATGTCTACTAGTCCCGTGGGTCTCTGGGCGATGTTTTTCGAAAAGTTGATAGCAAAGAACAAGGGTTGCCGCCAGGCGCGCTAGTTGCACCCTCCCGCCAATACGCAATCTACTGTGCATTCAAGATGGCGGATCGCCGACATTATTTTCTTTTGTGTTCTGTGTCTTTTTCTTATTTAATTAATAAGGTGAGTGTTTGAGAAATTCATATAATCTCAACATAATCCTAATTCATTTTCTTAAGTGAAAATATATTAACTGGATTATAAATTTGTACACATTCTTAATAAATTCTTATGAAAATGATGATCCCATAATATTTCTGTTTTGATCTCAATTCTATATTAAATATAAACATTTCTCTTTTTATAAGTGAAATTTAGCTTGAAAAATATTTTAGTTAACAAAAAAATATATCTAAGTTAACTTATATTTTATAAGCGAAATCAAATTTAATTATATTTTTATAA
Source organism: Forficula auricularia (assembly GCA_024734495.1). Lineage (NCBI taxonomy): Eukaryota > Metazoa > Arthropoda > Insecta > Dermaptera > Forficulidae > Forficula > Forficula auricularia. The sequence goes on along the minus strand of JALMQS010000150.1, from coordinate 8,644,882 downwards.
TAGTGTACATAAAAAAAAAAAATTATACTTTATAAATTATATTAAATATTTTTATATAAATATTTTAACAAAATTAGTTTTAAGGAATTTAAAATCCTTGATGTAGTTCCTATTAGAAATTATTATATAAAGATAATACTATTTATTAATATATATATAATATATATACAATTTTTATATATTTCTTTTTCTTAAAATAATCAATTTAAGTTGTACAAATTGGTAGTAAATGATATTTAATGTTTACTATATATTTATAAAAGACTATTTATTTTGTATATGTATTTAACAATTTCGTAATAAATATTAATTTTAATTTCAAAAAATCATTTATAATTTGTATTTAACCGTTTCAGGAGTAGTGTGATATTGATTGCCGGGTGGGTTTAAAATGATTTTGATGCATGAGGTCAAACGATTCAACTCTTTTTAGGATTGGATCAATCGTTCAACAAATTGATCATTGACCAAGAAAAATCGGATTCTAAGTTTGGGAATTTAGATACAAGAATCTAAAAAAAAAAAAATGATTTTTTTGTGAGATCTATGAGTGGGGTGGTTTTGTTTAGTAGAATATAATTATTAAATTATTTTTGAGTTTTATAGCGAATTTATTCTGTGATATCTTTTAGATTAGAGTCAAAACATTTACATTTACTGTGAAATTTCCTTATTTTTTTTATTAAATCACAAAAATTTATCACCTAGGTACCTGGTCACATTTGAGAAAACTTCAATTAAATGTTTATTTTTTGAAGATTATTCGATCTACGATTTTGTTTGGATTTTTAAATTTGTAATTGAAATTTCATCCAATTATAAAATACTGAAATTATTTAAACGTAAAACTAAAATTATTCTTGAATAAAAGCATTCATTTATAAAATTAACTAACTTCTCATAATAAACATCTATATAATTACAAACGAAGTTCCTTTTCAGCAATAGCTCAATGAAAATAATCAAAATCATTACTTAGTTCAATAAATAATAATTATTTAAAAAAATATATTTTATTTTTTCGCCATCTCTAGTCTAGTATCTATACTTACAACTCATGAATTAGGTACCCTTAAGTTTAAATAAAAATACATTAAATAATTAAAGGTTATTATAAATATTTCATCTGTTATTTCTCATGGGTTAAAATCGAGAGGTGAACCGCGATCTAATATCGTGTACACCTATTTCCACTTCCATTTCCAAGTATAAAACAATAGATGAAGGGGCATTATCTAATGAATTCCAAAATAATTCCACATAATTCCAAAGACGGTGTACACCTAATTCCAATCGCGGTTCACCCCTCGGTTAAAATATTCGATATGGATAAATTCGTTTTGTTGTTATAGCAAACTGGCCACAATAAAATATTGTTATGTGATATTTACTGATAAAATATTTAAAGGATGCTCAAAAATGCTCACCGTGATGTTTTCTAGAAAATCCCGTAATTAACAGTAATATTATATTATATAAATTAAATAATCAATTAATTGCTTATTTATTTTTTTAAAAAGTTGCAACCAACTTATCACGGGTCACTGATTTTTGAAGAAATCAAAATTCGAAGAGCTAGAAAATTTATTTGGTCCGCCATATGTAAATAATATGTAGGTATTTATTTCTAACTGATTTAATATGCCTTTAAAGGGTTTATAGAAATCACTTTTTTCTTTATTTATTTATTAGACTAAAAAATTCTATCATCTTGTATTCTAAATCAGGCAGGTTGTATAAGTAAATACCGAAATTTTAATCATTTTCTTTATCGATACTTTTTTAAATTTCATGTTAAAAACTCATGCTAATTTATAAAGTTGACAAATAATATTTTTGGAAACTTATTTGGAATAAAACGCAGATATATAGAATTTAAAATTATAAGTGTGATTCATGAACTATTTCTAGGCCATTTGTTTGGAAGAACTTTGAAAGCGGGATAATATTTATAACAAACCATGTAGGTATAATGATTAATTGAAGAAACAGCCAAAAAATAAAAATATATTTTGATCTAGGATTATCTTTTTCTTTTCGAAAATTTCTTTAAAAGAAATAAAAGTGGTCCGATGTCATATTTAAGTGATATAGCGTTGATTTAGTAATTCTACTATTATTCATTGAAGGAGAATAAAAGAGGGTGTCTTCTGTTCGAAAAATAAATTTTTAATTTTTATAACGAGACTATAGTTTCGAAGAATTTCTTCTCTTCATCAGTTTTACACATGGTCTGGGCCTCACTTTCATACATCAATTCCTGTGAATCAATTGTAATAGACTGATGAAGAGGGCAAAGTCCTCGAAACTATAGTCCCGTTATAAATAAATTAAAAATTGATTTTTCCAACAGAAGACACACTCTTTTATTTTCTCCGTCAATTTATAAAAATTCTGCTACTCTCGGCAAAAAGAAACATTTAACTATTATTATAGATATAATATATTGGAGTTTGTGGTGTTTCACAGTGAGGAAAAATAAAATAATTTGAGTTAAACTACCAGCTCCAACTTATTATAATTTAAAAATGTTTCACTATATAAGCCCACACCGCATTCCCTAAGTTTTACTACTACATATAGGTTAAACCGAGGGGTGAACCGTGATTGGAATTAGGTGTACACCGTCTTTGGAATTATTTGGAATTACTTTGGAATTCATTAGATAATCTATTATTTTCTACTTAGAAATGAAAGTGGAAGTGGAAGTAGGTGTAGAGGATATTAGGTCGCGGTTCACCCCTCTGGTTGGAACATTGATCAAACAATTTTTAGATATAATTGTTTCTTTTTTTAGGACAACTTGTGGGTTACTGGAGAGAAGTTTCTCTGTTTGGTTTTTTGGTTGGATTAAAAGCAATTTATATTTTTGAAATATTAATTATTCTTAAACAGACGGTTTCGTTAACGTTTCAACAGTCTAAAATTTAATAATTTACTGATTTACACAATATTTTTTTCTTCTTAAATGAAAATCAAATTTTAGACTGATGAAATTTGAATGAGGGTTTTATGAAAGGTCCCTGTTACCCAGTTCACCAATCTGTTACCCAGTTCACCAAAGAAGATAGCATTAAAATTAACCTCAAACCAACTCTTAAGGTAAAATGTTGAATAAAATTAATTAAATAACAACATGATTTTTTTGAATTGTAAAATACTCATATCATTAAAATCTTAAATTAATTAAATTTAAATAAAGCTAAACTGATGCTTTTCCCCTAAGTATCAAAGGTGAAACGCAATTGCCATAAATTAATGATGATTTGAGGTTAATTTAAGTGCTATCTTAGGTCAAGTTTGGTTTGTGAAATCGAACGTTAATATAAAACATATAGTAAAAATCGAGGGGTGAATCGCGATTGGAATTAGGTGTACACCGTCTTTGGAATTACTTTGGAATTCATTAGATAATCTATTGTCTTCTACTTGGAAAGTGGAACTGGAAGTAGGTGTACACGATTTTAGGTCACGGTTCACCCCTCGGTAAAAATTTAAACTAAACAGATAACTTCGCTTCGGGCCAAGTTGGTCTCAAACAAAAAAGAAACAATTTTATACAATTAGTTACCTATATAAAATTATTTGAAATAGTATAGTTCATCTTAAGGTTGTTCGGACATTAAGGAAATGTTGGATTAAGAATTTGAATTTTTAATATCTTATTAATTGATATTAAATACGTATAAATTATTTTTTTGAAAAAGATCTGACCAAGGGTTTTTGTGTAATTAATTATTAAATATCGGACTTTTAACACGTAGTGAATAGGGAATGTTGGGTGAAAGCATATATTTCGATTAATCTAGCCAAATTGTATGATGATAAAAAAACAGAAAACTTTTATTTATATAGATAAATTATCGTAGGTAACGTTAAAAAAAATTCTGACCCAGGGTTTTGTAAATATTCAAATCTAAATAATCGAAAATATCAGTCCGCTTCACTTAAAAATAAATAAATCATGTGACTCGAGTCAAAAGACATTTATTTATTATTTAAATTATTTCATATTTCCAATTAAAAATGATGTTAGCTAACATCTAAATTAAAATAATTAATTTATGTGTTAAAATTTTTAATTTTAGTCGAAAAAAAATTTAGATTTTATTTTGACTTGCGTGGTACTGTCCAAGCAACCTTGAACGAAAGATATTGCTGGATTACGGTGCCCCTGTAGCGTAGGCTTCTGAGATCCTCCAACGTAAATATGATTGCATATGTCACAAGATTCAATAGATAATTAAGAAATAATTAATTTCAATTAATGGATAATGGATCAAACCATCTCGATAGTAACAAATTATTGTATTGATATCCGAATTACATATACTTGTAAAGTTTCAAATCGATACGACAATTAGAAGTAGGTTAAAATCAACTTTCTAGATTTGTTTACATATGTTACAGACTTAGTTACATACAAGTGAATCAAATAAAAGCATGTTAATAAAAATTTCGTGGTTACATAATTCTAAATTTAAACATATACTCATAGATAGCTAACCAATATACCTACTAGCTTAAAACGATATTGGGGGAGATATTAAATTTTTGAAGTTGAATGGAATGCTCACAGAGAAACAAAGAGGTTGTCCTCTGCTTGATGCAAATAAACATACACGCATATATATCGAAATGATATATCTGTATATACATATTATTTATTTGTTTGAGAAAATAATTAAAAAAAATTATAAATATTGTTTTTCATGGAGTCAATACCGTATGGATATTGACTCCATGAAAAACAATATTTATAATTAAATAGACTTAAAAAATAAAATAAAAACCCACCTTGCACCAACACCACAATCTCTACTAATTATTAAAAAGACTGATGATGAAGACCAAGTCTTCGAAACTATAGTCTCAAACAAATAAATAATATGTATATACAGATATATTATTTCGAAATATATGTGTGTATGTTTATTTGCACCAAGCAGAGGACAACCTCTTAGTTTCTCTTTGTGAATCAACAACTCTGCTATTCTCGGCAAAACAAAAACTTTTCAATTGAATGGAATGACTATATTTTAGAAAGATCTAAGATTTTTCTTATTTAAAAATACTTCCTTGATACGCAAATAATCTCACTTTGACTGGCTTTGTTTTCAATAACATCCCGATTATTTAGGCTTTCATTTGTCTCCGAGAATGGGATTTCAAAGAACCCACATATTTTCATTTCTTTATTTTCTGATCTAAATATGTATGCGAAAGAAATAAATGAAATATTTGAATCTGATTGGAGGCGAGGCTGGGAGTTTGATATGGTGCGCATGCGTGGCAGCCGCTAGTGACTCATCAGCTGTTTATCAGCCGAGATGATTTATTGGTGGAGCGCAGAGGGTCGGTCCGCCCCCCGGAGTTCTCACCCCATCTCCAAAAACAGTATTGTCCATTTTCTTACATTTTCCACAAACTATTAAATGTTTTACTTAGTGAAGAGGAGAGGGGGATATACGTCTGTCTGCCTTGCCCTCCCGCGCATTCATAGAACCTTTCGGCCGTATCAAGACACGTCAGTTGCTAATGATGTTTATAGAAAAGGGATTATTGTTATTAATGATATTTCGAATTAAATTTTCGTTCAAACGAAGGGGCAACGAGATCTTGTTTTATTTCGTGACTCGAAACACGACCTTCATCTTAGTTTCGGATTTTCTATTTATATTAGTCGGCCGAACATTTCACTTATTTTGGAAACATCTACTCCTATTAAAAATAAAAAAAATTGAAAAGCAGGGAAGTGACATGAGGAGTGGTCTGTCAACTCGAAAGAAAATCTTTTTTCGAATCATTTCCAAATCAATTATACTAAGATATCAATACTGTAATTGATTTGGAAATAAATGAGTTATTATATTATTGAAGTTTTAAATTTTATATAGTGTTATATAAATAAATCATAGATTGAAATAGAAAATAAACTTAGAATAAAAAAAAAAAATTTATATATTAATGGGCTAAAACTAGATGATTATAAATGAATTTAAGAAATAATAGAGCTTGATTGGATAATGGTAAATGATAATAAAAGATTAAGGACGTTCCCTAATATAGGTCAGATGCAGTTCGCTCTTTCCCCTACTCTCATATGCGCAGAAAGACAAAAATATTTTCAATGCGTGGTTTCTCGGATCTGGCAATATTGCATTCTTACCGACGCTAAAAGACAAAGAATAAAAATAAACTTCATGAAACAGCTCAATGCGAAATTCCAGATGAGAACAGTTTAGTTAGGTTGAGGGAATTAGCTAAAAAATCTCAAATGCACCAGCTGCACAAGTTTTTTAGATATGGAAAAATTGAGTGATTTTAGTGCGACGTTGCCAAGTTGCCATCTCTCACTTGCCATGCCATGAGAAAAAAAAACGAAAACCATCAAAAGTACCTCTTTTCATACAAAACGAATACCGCTTGAAACAATTATTTTAACAGAACAATATTTGTTATATCTTCAGTTAATGATTCTCAGTTTTTCAAAATAATTTCAAGAAAATTACGATTGTTATTTAATGAAATAGTCGCTTTAACATCAATCGGGATAGGGTTCACGTGTTAAATATGCAAATTTCAAAGGGCAATATTTACAAATTTAGTGCCGCAAGGACTATTGACTACGTATAAAGAACACTTATAAATATGTGTATTCAAATTTTTAAAAGGATTGCAAGAAAATCGATTTATTAGGGAACGTCCTTAAAAAAAGAATTTTGATTTCTTCAATCAAATTAATATAGGAAATATTTTTAAACCATAGATTTATAGGTATAATTTACATAGTAGATATAAATTACTTTAAAATCAAAATTATTTTCATGTAAAAAATAGATATTTTTTGTATTCTAATGGGATTTGAAAATAAAAATGAACACACAAACTAGCAGTTTAAACAGTTATAAAATTGTGAAGTTACACTGGAATCTGGTTACAATTACCGACACATAAACGAGAAATATATGGTTAACCTGGTCATAAGACGGCTAAAAATAAAATCTATAAATTTACAATTCAAAATCACAGAAAATATTCTACATTTTATTATTGATAACTTTACACAATATAGAACAAAATAAAATAAAAAATAATAATAAATAAGTAAATCAAATTAAATCAACTGAAATAAATCTGAAAACAATTAAAGGGTCTAGAAAAATCAAAATTTTTCTTCACTGATGTTAATAAGAATTCTTATAATTTTGAGTTAAATTTTTACTAAAATCATTTTTGTAGGGTAAATTTTTTTATTTTAAATTAAAAATCACGAAATGTTTTTTGTCAAATAAAATAATCGAAAACACAAATCTAAATTCCCTATTTTTTAAAATCCCCTAATACTCCCCTAAAGAATTTTCATATTTAATTTAAAGACTTAAAATTTGCATTTATTTTTTAAATTTAAATAAGGTCATCTGACAAGCAATGCCTCGAAAAGATTAATTATGTGATGGTTGTATTCTTGAGGGGAAAAAATATGCGGAGTGATTGTAAAATATAAATTAGTAATTGTTTAATTCGGAGTGAACTAATAAAATGATCCTCATCAGAATACTGTGACGTCATAACTAGCTGGAACTTCTCATTGTATCCTTTTCAAAGGAGATGGAATCATTCAATTTTTAATTATGAAAATTTGACTAAAATTTGTTTTAACGTAGTAAAAATTACTTTAATTATAAATATACCTTTGAGAATCAATCCGATTTCGGAAAAACAGAACAGGAGAAACCCACTTGGTCGTTTATTTTCGAAAATTATATCTATTCATAAAATTCATACGTTTTTTTTGTTAATAAATATAATTCGGCTTTGTGATGAACTCAGGGGGATTGGGGATTCACTCCGGTGACCTCACGCTTATTTAGCCCTAACAAACAACATGGATTCTATTAGAAAGTTTATTTAAGCCCAGTCATGCTGGAAATATTTAATTATTTTCTACATATTTACATTCAACCAGAAGGAAAAATTATTTTAAATGTTTATATATTAATAGTGTTATTTATTTATTCAAATTTAAATAAAAAGATGGAAATCGTATTAATGTGAGATCATTTTAAGTGGATCCGGAAAATTTAACGTCGAATTCTATATTGTAGTTTGATAAAAAAAAATTATTAATAATAATAATATTAATATGAAATTGAGTTTATGGACCGCTTAAACCAGTTCCACCCAACCGATTGAGCTGAAATTTTACATGTACAATTACAATTACATGTACAATTTATCGTATTCTTATGCACAAAAAAGGAATACCCTACAGGCGTTGAGTGGCGGCCATATTTGCTTATTACGTCACGATCCATAAACTCAATTTCAGCCTATATTATAATTATAATAGAACAATAGATATATTAATATTATTATTAACAAAATTATTTTTAAATCAAACAACAATATTGAATGCGGAGTTAAATTGTCGGCGTTAAATTTACCTAGGGGCAATTTTCAAGGTTGCGTATTCTATTTCTTCGCACGTTCGTATCACAGTATTAGATTCTCTCGATTTGTTTTCTGCTCATTCGTATATAAATAAATTGTGTAAAACATGGGAAAAAATCTGTTTTAATCATGGCTTTTTCTGTCTGTATACGATATTTCCATCACTCCTTATTATCATTTAATTAATTGGGCTGACTGAGGATACCTATTAGAGTACTACACCATTTCCTTTAATACAGAACCAGAAACTTGGCTACTTCTTCAAGAGGTACATGTTTAAGGTTTAAGGATTTTTTTTGTTCATAGTCGTCTACTAAGGGGGGATGGACGCACTTGATATCGAGATCCCAGTCCTTAGGACATCAACTTTCACGGTAAATAGATCGCTAAAATCACTGGAATATTTCAGGAGACATTTCATTCAACAAGGTGCCACGAGACGTAGAAAGTTGGTTCTGGCATTTGCAAATCGAGAGCTCACTAGATTTTGAGCTTTCTAGTCTCAAAAATTCAGGTTTAAAAATATAGAAAATCAGTAAAAGATCGAATCGTCCCTTTGGAGAACTTTCATAAAATCTAATTAGCTTAAATTTAGAACAAACATTTGAATTAATAAAATACTCCTCTTCTGTCAAGTTTCAACTATCTAGCTCAAAACATATAGTCTAAGATCCCGACTTAGGTCGACCTTCATCTATCAAGTTTCCTAATGAAATTAATATTTTGATAATATAATGTATTAATAAACAAAACTTGATAGGGTCGACATCCAATTTCCCTGCATAGCTGTTTTAATGAAAAATTAAAGTTGTTAATTTTATTACATAAATGTAGTTATCGAGATAAATATATTACCAATCAAGAGTAAAATATGTATATAAAATGCCAAAGTTGGGTCGCCATATTTTTTCCCTTCATAAATCCAGGTAGACAGGGTATCAACAGGTAACTTCGAATTAGTATTTTGTAGATAGAGTTTCCTTTATTGTTATATATGAAAATGTAGATAATTAAAAAAATAAATAAATAAAAATAAATAAATCTAATAAATTTGATAAAATGGCTATGCATTGTATGTCGACCCTATCAAGCTTTGATTATGAATACATTATATTATTAAAATATTAATTTCATTAGGAAACTCGTTAGGTGAAGGCCGACCTAAGTCGGGATCTTGTACTAATAAGCTAGAAAATATTGTCGAGCTAAGTCGGGATCTTGTACTAATAAGCTAGAAAATATTGTCGAGCGAACCGGTTTGAAAAAGTTTTACTTTTTCCATCCAATTTTTGATTATTTGTTTTAGAAATTATTTTTTAATTTTTCCTGACGTCATTGATGAACGATTTCTCTTCTATCGATAAACTGCCTAGAGAGGGAGTTGACCACACGGGAATCGGTGCGAAAATGACTTCTTTGGCTGAAGGAAGGTAGCTAGAGGGCGCGGTGCATAATTAATAGGCACTATTGCCAGTATTGGGAATACGTCAGCCGCCTTTTTCACGGCTCGCCTATTAGGAGTAGATAAATCATTCGTGCTGTGTGCATACATTAATATTGAAATTTGAATATTGAATTGTAGGCTACGAGGGAAAAATGGATTTTTCCGTAGAAAAAAAATAGCCAAGATAATAATATGAAAACCTAGTATTTGCAGGTCGAAGCGTTCTGGATGCGTGTTTTTGGGGATGGAGTCTTGAGGGCTGTCGGGGGCGGCGGCCGAGGGGTGCGGGGAGTTCCATTTTCAGTTGGCCATGATAGATTACTTTTGCTTGTCAAATACAAGATGGATCATTCATTTTTAAAAACTTGTGTATCACATCATTGTAATGGCGGCGGAATATTTTTTTTTCCCGAAATAAGTGAAAGATAATCATTATTTCAATTAAAATGAATATGTCTCTCGGTTGTTTATCTCTGATCGCGGATATAAATAGAATACAATCGAATAAATGCCATCGTCTAATGATAAGGGGGTAGATTTCATCAAAAAATTAATTTTCTAAATATTTGTTTAGGTCATTTATCATTTCTCAATCGGATGAATTAGATTAACGAATCTATCTACCGCATTTGGGGTTGAATCAATTTGGATATTTTCATTCATTTTCGAATTTTTTATAATTGAACTCGAAAATTTATCAATTAGTAAATAGAAAAGGATTATATTATTAATTGTAAGAAAATGTAAACTTTTCAAGTCTTGGTACGCTCTCTGTCACATGAATTTATGCAGTTTTCAATTTCATTTTCTTATTGGAATAAAGTCCATGTTAGGGTTTTTTCTCTCAGCCTAAACCAGAAAGTTTATTGAAATAATTATTTTTTATAATAAATTAAACGGTTGGTGGGGTAGAAATTTATTTTGAAATCGAAATAAAATTTAATTAAATATTTATCAGAAAATATGAGATCAGTCCATATGTTGCAGTAAAAACGTTTTTAGTAAGAACGGGTTCTTAATAGTTAAAACGCGTAAATATTTTTTACGAAAATTTCCAAAATTACATCCTCTATAAATTTTTGACATTTTCGTTTAAAAAATATTGAAAATTAACTCCCAAAATGAGACGGAAGGCCAAAAATGAAGATTATAGAGTCTAGACTTTTGACCAAATTCAAATTCAAATTCAACCAACATCAGTAAATTCTAGTTGTCACAAAGGTATTCAGTGAATAGCGTTTTAACTAGTAAGAACCCGTTCTTACTAAAAAACGGTGTTTTACTGCAACACATACTCAATCAGAGCCGATACCTCTAGCATTGAACAAAATCAACCGTTCTATATCTAGTTTGCGAACAGCTAAAAAACTGAAACTTGGCACAAGGGTACAGACTATCAGTCTGTATTCATAAGTTCAATTTCAGTTCAGTAACTAGCACTATTCAAGAGGCCTATTGAGTTTAAAATCTAATCAGTTATTATGCATTATTAAAAAAAACATGTTGGCACCAAAATAAACTTTGTATAAGATTCTTTTTTGAGTATTGAGATCTAAGCACAAAGATAAAAAATTATCTTTGAAAACTATTTTTTTTCTTCATTTCAGACACTAATGGAGATAAAAATATACGTATATGTACTTGTATATTTTTGATAAATTCTTTTCTCCATTACTCTCACCAGGCGTATCTAGTAATTTTATTATTAATTCAAGCTTATTAAATATATAAATTTTATATTGAATGGATTTTATACCTGGTTACGTACTGACCGCATAATATTAGGTTTTGATAGCTCGAAAGACCTGGGTTGCTTTCTTTGGTCTCCACTGTTTCGGGGAGATCATCTCCGTTCCAGGTATAAAAGTATTTCTTCGGATTCCGTGAAATTTTCAGGTCTCAAGGAATAAAAAATTGATAAGTTTATCGAAATAGATTTTAAAACATCCTATAATATTTTGAAAGTATATACTGTGTATTATGAAGAAAAATTATATATTTATTCTTATAGTTCATTGTAACTTTTGACTGATTTTAAAGGTCTTGCTAGTACTATAGCTAGAATTAGTATTTTTTGATTTTTAAGAAAAAATAAATTAATTTATTTGAAAATAATAGGTATTTAAATTGACAATTAGTATTTAATAGAAAGGTTTTTTAAATTAGAGCTATTTTTTCCTGAAACATTCATAGTTATGGTATATTACGTAGTTGAGGCTTTGCTGTTAAATTTAATAAATTGGAGAATTATTTATTTTTTAGTTACAACATTTCATTTATATACAGTTATTATCATACTATATTTAAGCAAAGTGAAATTTTAAATCATGGGCAAATTTTAAATCAAATTACTACTTAAATTTACATGAAATATTTAAGTGATTTTTAAAAATATTTATTAAATTAAATATTATTAATTTTGTTTTTATTTTTATGATATTTAAAAATTTATTTATAAAAAATTGCAAAATTAATTTTCGATCTCTTCTAGAAAAACTTCTGTCGATGCCTTAGATTCCTAAGCTTTTTATAGTACCGTACTTCTACGTAAACAATTTGATGACGTACCGGTAGGTCAAAAATTTTGAAATGGGGATTAAAATGCACTGGAGAACTTTATCGCACCCCAACAATAATACTTATAGTTTTGTGGCTCAACTATCAATAGACCAATTTCTAATAATGGTCATGAATTAAAAAATATTTTTTATGATTTTTCCCATTCAGGGATGAGAATCAAGGGGGCCGAGTTGACAGGGACGGAATTGACATTAGAGAATTTTGATTTGATAATTAGGCAGAGACTGGCTTAAAAATATAGAAAGTTGCAATTTTGATTACAATTCACTAAAATTAAAACAACACTAGAAAAATTTAAAAAAAAAATATTTTTAAATGACTTGTTATATCAGAGACGGAAATGACACTTATGAACGATAATTAATCACTACCTTTATGCAGTCATTTTTCTGTGTTACCATATGAATAAAATTAACACCACTGGTTGCTATTAACAAAACAACTCACCAACTGACAATAGTTTCTCTCTTGACCACTGCAGTGATGGCGTGAGTCAAGTTAAATACTAAAACTATATTGGGGACGGCAATTTTAATAATTTTTTCTAACAAAATTTTAATAACTAATAAAACTTTATTAAATTATAATATATAGTCTTCATTCATCTTTTTTTTTATTTAGGTGATATTTTATTCAGTCATATCTGGACATTTTTCAAGTAAATACAAGGGTTTGATGATTTAAACAGCCAAATTGGACAGGGGACGGAATTGACTTTTTGTAGATTATTTGAGTTGAAAAAATATGAAATTGAGTAAAATCGGTTTTATAAAATTTATCAGTGCAACAATAAATGTATACATAAAGACTTTATTATTAAAAATGGAAAATTTATCTTAAATTGGAAAAAAAACTAATGCACTTTACAAAGCAAAATATGTTGGATTTGATCATATACCTATATAGTTATCATATTTAAGCAGTGTTAAATTTTAATCATGGGCAAATTTTAAATCATATTTATTACTTGAATTTACATGAAATATTTGAGGGATTTTTCGAAATATTTATTAAAATAAATATTATTAATTTTGTTTTTATTTTTATGATATTTAAAAATTTATTTATAAAAAAATTGCAAAATTAATTTTCGATTCCTTCTACTTCTCTTCTAGAAAAACTTCTGTCCATGTCTTAGATCTTAGATGAATGAATCTATTGATGGACACTTTAATTCCCACTCGTAAAAACATTGCCAGAAACATTCGACGAACTTTATTCGCGATGCAGCCAGAGTGTTTTCCTTTTTTTATTAATAAATAAATCTAAAAAAATCGTAAAAAGTTTGTTCTGGAGGTGAAAATATGTGGACGAAGATTTGATTAGCTTCAGCTCAAGATATAAAATAAAAAAAAATCTAATTCGGTCGCTCTCGATTGGCTCTAACCGAGGGGTGTTCACCTAAAATCGTGTACACCTACTTCCACTTCCACTTTCATCTCCAAATAGAAGACAATAGATGACACTAAGTTATCTAATGAATTCTAAAGTAATTCCAAAGAAGGTGTAGACCTAATATGCTGTACAGCTACTTCCACTTGTACTTCCAAATATTTTCAAGTACTTCCAAATATTTCCAAATATTTCCAAGTGCTTCCAAATATTCCCAAGTACTTTCAAATATTTCCAAGTACTTCCAAATATTTCCAAGTATTTCCAAATATTTCCAAGTACTTCCAAATATTTCCAAGTACTTCCAAATATTTCCAAGTATTTCCAAATATTTCCAAGTATTTCCAAATATTTCCAAGTATTTCCAAAATACTTCCAAAGAGGTGTACAGCTATTTCAAATCGCGGATCACCTCTCGTATACACCTAATTCCAATCGTGATTCACCTCTCGGCTCTAACTAATTAAATGAAATCTGACTCAAAATCCTATTTACATCAGCTACACCTTTGTGCCAAGTTTCAGTTTTAGAGCTCTAAATATTCGGTGACAAATAAATCGCCATATTTGCAAAGTCTTATAAAAATTTTCTCATTTTCCTCCATTTTAAAAAACAAAAAAAAAATTCATTTAGTATCTGAAATGATAAATGGTAAATAAATAATAATAAAATAAACAAGTCGCGATAATTTGTTTAAAAGACAAGTTGTAAATTGCTACCTTTTGTTATTATCAATTGTATTTGGGGTAGAGAAGATTCTCTTTTATTCTTTCAATTCAAGCAGAAGAAAAATTATCATGGGTCTTTATAACCAAAGCAAATACACTCCTTTGAACACTTTCTCCATTGTTTCTCTAAGAACAATATCAGGTTGTTTTTAAAAGTGAAATTGCCCAAACAACCCTTTCAAATTGAAATTTGCAAAATTTTTAAAATATAACAATTTAAAATGTGGAGAAAAAAGTGAAATTTTTTCACGACTTATTTTCCACACATTTTAGGGAATTGGAATTTTTTTGTTTTGGGCTAGAAAGTTAGTATGTCTACTTTATTAACACAAACATGGGTCACATTATCTCTTCAGTTACAACCCTTTGATAGTTCCTCCCGAGGGGTGAACCGCGATTAGAATTAGGTGTACACCG
The DNA here is from genome assembly GCA_024734495.1 of Forficula auricularia. Lineage (NCBI taxonomy): Eukaryota > Metazoa > Arthropoda > Insecta > Dermaptera > Forficulidae > Forficula > Forficula auricularia. The sequence goes on along the minus strand of JALMQS010000150.1, from coordinate 8,629,867 downwards.
TCTTTGGAATTATTTGGAATTACTCTGGAATTAGATAATCTATTGTCATCTATTGTCTTCTACTTGGAAATGAAAGTGGAAGTGGATGTAGGTGTACACGGTTTTAGGTCGCGGTTCATACCTCGGTTCCTCCTATGACAATGTATTTTTACAAAAAAAATTTGGGACGTCACTGAAAATTTTTATTGAGTAGATGCCTGGATAAAGAATATCATGTAAAATAATATGAACATTTGGTAGGTAAATGTAAAGGCATTAAGGTTTCTCGGAATTAAGGCAATGTTGAATTAAAAATATAACTTTTAACACGTAGTGAATAGTGAATGTTGGCTGAAAGCATATATTTCGATTAATCTAGCCAAATCATATGATGAGAAAAAAACAAAAAACTTGTACTGTCCGAGCAACCTTAAGAAAGATATTGCCGAATTACGGTGCCCCTGTAGGGTAGGCTTCTGAGATCCTCCAACGTAAATAGATTGCATATGTCACAGGATTCAATAGATAATTAAGAAATAATTAATTTCAATTAATGCATAATGGATCAAATCATCTCGGTGGTAATAAATTATTGTATTGATATCCAAATTACATATACTTGTAAAGTTTCAAATCGATACGACAATTAGAAGTAGGTTAAAATTGACTTTCTAGATTTGTTTACATATGTTACTGACTTAGTTAGTTACATACAAGTGAAGCTAATAAAAGCATATTAATAAAAATTTCGTGTTTACATGATTCTAAATTTAAATAAATACTCATTGATAGATAACCAATATACCTACTAGCTTAAAAGGAAATTGGGGAAGACTTTAAATTTTTGAATTTGAATGGAATGACTATACTTTAGTAAGATCTAAGATTTTTCTAGAATTCTATTTCTACTACTATCACCAAAATTAATTTTTATATTTAAATCAATTTATTATATCTATAAATAAGTTATTATTTTCGAACTATAGAAAATCATTTTTTTCTCAGATCAGATATACCTTCTACTTATTAGGTAAAAGAGCAAAACTTCAAAAGGGCTTTTGTTATTTATAAAAAATAATTGTATATCTATGGTATTTGCAAAACATTTTTTGTATAAAATATGAAAATCTTTCGATAGAAAAGGTAAATAGCTTCAAATATTTAGAAATCGGATTGGGAATGGCAAATTTTATTCTCTCCCTTTTGGATAGATTTTAGAATTTTGTAAATAGTATTATCTAAATCTAAAGCAAACATACACACATAGTATTTTCAAGTAGGTAGAGTATAGTAAATATATTTTTCAATTTTGAGGTTTTTATCAAGAGCCGCACTGAAAATGGACTTTTAAAAATAATATAATATAGGAAATAAATTTGCGATTTGTCGTCTTAATACTATATAAATATTTTTATTTATTTAAAACTATATAAAATTACGATTTAATTATATTTACGTTGAATATTTATATTAAACAAAAGACACGACATTACTTATAAATTAAAAACTTTTCTATTAGTAACTGGAAATTTCAGGTACGCCAACTGGTGATGAAAGCTTGAACTCTCTCAATTGGGTCTTCTGACAGCTGATTGATCAGTGCTTAGATGACATATAGACAAAAACCAAAACTATTTATTAAATACATAATATTCTTTGATTATGCATATGACATTTGTGACAGCGACCCAATTGCGTTAGTTTCAATTTCTACCACATTGCAGCAACACCATACTTACCATTTACAAATCCTCGCCAAAATAGAACCATTGAGAAAAATCCTTGTGTTGTCTACATTTATATATCTATGAAAATTCAATGGAGCTCGTATAAATGTCGTATATTTGTATTTTAATTGCGAAGGACAAATTAGATCTTAAGATCACTAGTTTTAGAACTTCTAAGCAAAAATACAGTATGTATACCTATACGAGTCATAAGAATAAAATCCAATATTTAATGGGGGAGCTATTTTTATTTTGGTTACATACTTAATGAACTGAAATATGATAAAAAACTATTGAACTTCACCCCATGTTCCAAGTTTCAGCTCTTCAGTCGTTCATCGATTGATTATTGTCCTTATGCTAAAGGGTTTGTTTCCAGTTCTATAAGGGGAGCTCTCATAATTGATACCCACCTATGGGAGGGACATAAGCCATCCTTCAGAGAAAGTAGATATTATTTCATTCATTATTTCGATAAACCCTTTGGTTTAGGCTATGACAAAACGTCGACATAGAATAAAAAGAGAATGGCATTGAAATTTATAGAAACTTAGGAACCGGTTCTTTTAAAAGTTTACTTTTTACTAAAATTTTATTTTTAATAATAATTATACGTAAATATTAAGTTCTTGATAATATTATTGTAAGAAATAAATAAAATATACTAGAAGTATATTTTTTGGAGTCGTACTGATTTAAATGGAGGGGACAGCCCAAGAATAACGAAAAGAACAAATTCTTAATAAAATAATTTATTCTATCGACATTTAAATTAAAAAAACGAGCTTTCTGACCATCTTTCCCCTTTCTTCAGGGCTTAAAAGAGTCAATTAAGAAAGCTGGTGCAAGAGTTTGTAATTAAATTTAATGTTGTTAATGACCAACTATGATTCCAAACAATCACTATTAAAGAAACAGTTTATAAGCTTCTTTTATTAACCATTTTAAACCCTGAAGAAAAGAGAAAATTGAAAATCCCCAAAAGACTGGTGTTTACAAAATTAAAAATGGCATTCCAATAAATTATTTTATTCAGATTTTGTTCTTATCATTCATTATTCCTGGCCTTTCTCTCCATGAAATCATTATTTATAAATTGAATCTTATAAAAAATAAAGTAATAGGTAGTATATTATTTGAAGGAGGCAATAAAAGACTGTATCTTCTGCTGGAATTGTAAATTTTTAATTTATTTATAACGATTAAAAATTTATAATTCCAGCAGAAGACATACTCTTTTATTGTCTCCGTCAATTTATGAAAATTCTGCTACTCTTGGAAAAAAGAAACTTTCAATTTAGTATATTATTTATTGGCTAGAATATTTTTCATCAATAAAGCAAGCATTGCTCTCGGAAAAGTTTGATATTCGAATCACTGATTATATTTAACCCACTTCAAAATAGGAGTAGGTTATCAATTCGACTGATTTTTTTTTTTTGTATCTATATTAGTCAATTTCTTCGCCAACTGTGAACCGATTTCGATGATTTTTTTTGCATTGGATTCAGTCTAATTCCCCGTTGGTCTCGTTTTTTTTAATTGGTATTGGACCGTTTTTGTTATGTATGTACACGCATAACTTCTTTGTTTATGGCCCAATTTCGAT
>JALMQS010000150.1:8572155-8626212 GCA_024734495.1 Forficula auricularia | reverse complement strand
TTCTTTCATTAACCATTTTAAACCCTGAAGAAAAGAGAAAATTGAAAATCCCCTCAAGAATGGTGTTTAAAAAATTGAAAATGGCATTCAAATAAATTATTTTATTTAGATTTTGTTCTTATCATTATTCCTGGCCTTTCCTCTCAATGAAATCTTTATTTATAAATTGAATGGATATAAATAGTATTTTTTTCTAAAAATTGTCCCTTACTCAAAAAGCAATGCTAATATCAATTGGAAGATAATTGTTCATGAAAATATTTTCACCCTTCAATCATGTGTTTTTCTTAAGCCTTAATAACAGTTGAGATTGCAAATACATTCTTGAAAAAAGGGGAGTCCCCTATCAAATGTACCCTCTCTCTAACGCCCCCTTCACAATTGGAATTCCATTATAAGCTGCAAAATTATTTTAAAACTGAAAAATATTTAAAACAAATTTAATATGTTTTTTAATTTTTTTCATTAATTAAATGAATTTCCTTCATGGCAAACACAAAAATGTCCATGATGATGATATTACTATTAGTAGCAATAAAAAATTCTTATTTTTTAGAATGTGGTTGAATAGGGTTGTTTCTTAACTGCTAGGAAGAATTAATTCCGAAGGCAAGCTGTTGAAGGGGAAACCGGATTCAAATAGGAAATAGACAGAATATTTTCTAATTTCCGTTTCTTTTTCTTATTGATTTACGTTTGAAAAAAAAAAACTTTTAGGGCGGGTTAAATAGACAATTAATGTTATGATTAGTGAGATAAAATCTTTAATTTTCAAGATAAATTAATGGAATCATCATTAATGCACTCAGACTAGACAATTATTTGGGTTCACACTTTAAAAATACCAAACAAAAAATACATAAATAAATAAAAACACATTTTTCTCATTATCTCAAATAATTAAAATATATATATATTTGTCTAATTAATCTAATCTACATATTTACTAATAATTTGTATTCTAATTTATTACCGATTGAAAGATTCTAAACTACACAAACCTATTAAAATAAATAAATAAATACATATCTATATAAAACCTGACCGACATCTGATTGGCTCAGTTAACCTATAATCGGAGTGGGTGCTCATACTTGAGAACGATTGCAGAATAAGCAGATCGAAACGTCGTAGTTCTATTGTATTATTTGTTCGTGTTCAATTAATAATTAGTACCTGGAACCACCGAGCGATGCTCGGTAACTTTTTGATTCAGTTAAAAGCTATATATTAATATTATTTTTAATTTAAAATTCTGATAAAAATACAAATATAAATAGTACATGCCCTCTGTACCCCGAACACCCTACCGCCGCTCCCGAAACCCCGCACTTCGCCCAATCCCGGACCCCCACCACTGCACCCCAACTCCCCCCAACATTTACCCCCACCCCTGCACCGAGTTTTTGCATTTCTAGCCTTCTAGTGGCCCACAGATTATGTGTATATAGGTATATAAATAAATTCCGTATAATTTTTTTTTTTAATTAAATAACAATTTATCGAATTTTATAATTAAATAAATTGACAAATTCTGATATATAATATTATTTCTAATGAACTGTTTATGGAATTTAAAACTCGCTTAGATACAATCCAATATCCAATTTACTAAGTTTTTATGGGCTTCGAGCAGTGGTAAATTCTCGGATCGATAAATTAGGTTTTTAAATTTATCTCCTACTTAATATATATATATTTCATTTAAGTACCTATCTATAAGTAATATTAAGTTATTACTCGATATTTTTTGTGAATATTTTAAATTATTGATATCATCACATATTTTTATGCAGTGAGTAGATTAATAAGGACAATTTAATCAAAAATATTAGTGAATAATTATGTATATATATGTCAGAAGGTTTCGCCCCCGGAGGAGACGAACCCGAGCGCCAACCTGCTATCCGGGCAGTTACCATATATTTTTAATAGAAAATTTATTTAACAAGTAAGCAATTAAATCATTTACAAAAACGAGCATTATAAACGAGTAGATACATACTTTAATGATAAGAACTTGTTATTCATTTACCAGTAATTTGTTTATTAAAGCGAAAAATAATTATGTTCTGGGCTGTAATAAAAATTTATCGAGGGTGGCGTAGGAAAAATAACTTTCCCTTTAAAGTAGGTATCATACCTATACTGAATAATTTTTTTATTCTACACTTAAAAAAAATAAAAATTGATTCTAAATTCTTTAAATATTAAGTACATACTGGATTTCAAGTTCAGCGTATTTCGAAATATTGTTGTATATTCAAATAAAAATATTAAAATTAAGAAATGAACCCGTGGTTGAAAATAAAGCATCTCTTCTTGATTTTTAGAATATTTTACCATAAACAATAGCAATCATTTTATTATTTTTTGAAAAGAGAAAAATGAAATTGAGCACCCGACAGGATTTGAACTCATATCTCTCTCCTATAGTTGAAGAGCGCCTTTACCAATTAGGTGATCTTGCCAGGATAGCTCTTCAAAAGAATCTCATTTATTTCAGAAAAAATTAAAACTAAAATTTTAATTTGTCTAAAACAAAAAGTAATTATACTTTAAATAGAAAAAACCGATAAGAGCCATCCTGACGGGATCATCCGTGGCCTAATTTGTAAAGGCGCACTTCGGCTGTAGGAGAGAGAAATGGATTCAAATCCCGTGCTCAATTTAATTTTTCGTTTTTCCAAAAATAATAAATTGATTTCTAAATATGTAGAATTAACATAGAAAATTAATGATTATATTATTGAACTTTCGAGGTTCAATTATTTTAGAAAAAATTAAAACTTAATTCTTAATTTTTAATAAACAATAGCAGTTTGAATGGCTCTTCTATAACGACGAAAAAGGTCGTTAGTTTTTCTTCACCATCAATATTCTATAACGATTTTTACCCTTCTGTTTTAATTGATTCTTAAAAAAAAATAATATGCTCAAACGTAGAGATGTTGCTGTAAAGTAGTTGTTTCGCAACAATACTAGCAAAAAGTTAATACTAGAGTATATAGAACAGACAATAAAGATTCATAATTGATAAGCCCAAAACTTTTTGCTGTTTATATACCAATACTAGCCAATCCCATGCTCGTTTGACAAATCTGGCAGCACTGTCCGAGCTTGTATATATTTCATCATAGAAATCTCAGATAAAGTACATTATAAAGGGAGATTTATAAAACAAAAATTTCTTAATAAAAATTGAAAGCTGTTGCGACAATGGCTGAAACGAAAAAACGTCAAAAATAATTAAAGTTAAGCCACTTTTTAGGTTAAATAAACGCGCTGTTGCCAGCTTGTTTTTAGTGTAAATTTTTCATTATACATTTTAAAAAAGTTTTAAAAAGTTTATAGCTATTTTCTTCAGAAATTGAGAATGATGATTAAAGGTCGATTCATACATTTCAGTGACATGACGTGACGTACCGTACCGTATAGTGACCATCAGGGAAAAAATATCGGCAGATGGGAAGTCTAATATGTAAACCAAAGGGGAAAGAATTTCAGATAAAGTACATTATAAATCGAGATATATAAAACAAAAAGTTCTTAATAAGCGATTGAAAGCTGTTGCGACAATGGCTGAAACGAAAAAACGACAAAAAATTATTAAAGTTAACCCACTTTTTAGGTTAAATAAATGCGCTGTTGCCAGCTTGTTTTTAGTGTAAATTTTTCATTATACATTGTTCATTATTTATTTATTATTATCTCAGAAACTATGAATTCAAATTTTCTTAAAAAATGTATTAGTTATTGTTTAATGTTGGTTTAGTTTTTTAAAACAATGGTAAGAAGAATTTCTTAAAAATAATTAAATATGTATGTAAACTGTCTGATATCCCGTATAGTGCAATCTATAAGAGTCTGAAAAACTCTATCTTTGGAATTTAATATCTCCGGAACTATATTGTTAATAAATTTCGTTTTGCCAGCAATCGATGCAAAAGTAAATAATAATCTGTCTAAATTTCAAAAAAATCTTAAAAAAACCATATGGTGAAACAATTACCTTAAATATGTTCAAAACTACTAACAATTATGATGTTTATTTATTATTATATTAATCAGACATTATTAGAGCCTCCTAACTCTCTTGATTTTTTATTCTTGGCATGAAACAGATTTATTCCTTGTATCCAAATAATTTATTGGCTTTTAATTAAGTAATAATTGATCTATTAATTTTAATAGAGTTTAGGGGAGGCAAAAGAGATATATTTATGTTCTTTTTTCAGGCTAATCTCTTAACAGTAACTAACAAGTGTTTGTAAGTTGGAAAATTAGCCTTAGTGTTAATTAAAAGCTAGCGGGTGTAATCCGGTGGCTAATCTTGGATGCTCCACCCTCCCTGGGGCCTTCCATTGGTCGCTTAGAGGGACCTGGAGGGTACTCGGGCTTTCAGGGCTTTCAGCTGGGGTTCAATGGACCCCAAAAGGGACAAAGCCTCTTCACCCCAAATGCCCTTTCATGTCCTCCTCTTTTCCCTCTCCCTTCTGAAAGCCTGCGGTGCTGTTTGTATTGAGATCTTATCTAGATACAGAGGCTTCTGATTGAATTCATTTATATTACGCCATGATTCGATTCGACATCAAATCAAGATTCATTTACTCGAGACATGACGCTAAATTTCACTGAGAAAAAAAAAGAAAACAGCACACGCATTCCTATTCTTTTAGCTTTTCTTTCGTTGATTTCTTCTCCATTCGAATGACGAAGCGGACAGAAGAGAAAATAATTATATGGAAAGATTCTCCTAGAAAAAATTAGTTCAATCAATAAAAACATTTAATCTATTTAAGGTAGTTCTTTCACAAATGCAAAAATTTAAGAAGTCTTTGAAACTTGGAATATAAGTCATTAAAACCATAATAAATACACTGTTAAAATTTACGATTTATCACACCAAACATGAAATAATTGCTATTAAAAATGATTTTTTTTACATATGGTAGATAGGGAAAGGGTGGAGAAATGATCATTATTTTATTTTTTTTCATTGAAGGACTTTCACCATCTTGATGAAAAACGAATATTTGTTAGAATAATATATTCGGAGTAACTTAAAAAAAATGAAATTATTTACTTCTTATGTTAGTTTTGATAAACAACAACAAAAAAAAACATATTTGGGCGACTATTTTTACTGGAGGGGATCAATGGCTTGCAAACGATCCGGCAAGTATGTGTGTATCCATATAGAGATTTCGTAGTGTGAGTGGTACAGTCACGTTAAAAAAACATAACCTAAAATTTTACTTCCGTTCATATTTATAGAGTGGTTATGAGGCTAAAACTTTTTGTGTGGATTTTCGCGAAAGAACCTCCTTAAATGGTATCTTGAAATTTGTTTCTTTTTGCCAAGAGTAGCAGAATTTTTCTATCTTCGAATCGTTAGAAATTTTAAAGTCACCAGAAAAATTCTTAAATCGGGAAATTGAACTTTTGGAAAACCTTATCTTAAAAATAGCAGCGAAAATAAAAACCCAAAAAAATGAATAAAACAATACCGCCACCAACACCCAAAAAAATAAAAAATGAAATAGTGTAAATAGTAATTAAAACAAGAATAGTAGGGAATTGAACAATAAATAAAAAAAGAGAGTTTTTAATCATGAATTTTATATATTTGATTTACTAGCGAATCGAATGCAGGTGATTTTTGTCAGATATTAAGTAATAATAATAACTGAATTTATATATTTCTGTGTAAGAAATAATGAATTTTTAAATATTTTTCCAATTAATATATCAAAGAGAGTTGTTTTTGACAGCGTTTTTAAACAAGATATATATATCGCTAGACTACTGCTGTTTGAGGCTATTGGAGTCAGCTGAATCTTAAATCTGGACCAAGATAAATGAAAAAGATATGATCCATCTAGGTGTGATCTAGCATCATTTCGCGATTAGCTCGCATAACGCTTTTACCAAACACTGATATAGATCACCTAGCCTCGAGGGGTGAACCGCGACCTAAAATCGTGTATACCTACTTCCACTTTCATTTCCAAGTAGAAGACAATAGATTATCTAATGAATTCCAAAGTAATTCCAAAGACGGCGTACACCTAATTCCAATCGCGGTTCACCCCTCGCCTAGCCTCAACCAGTAGTAGTCTAGCGATATATATAGCTTGTTTAAAAACCCGGTCGAAAATAAGTCTCTTTGATATATTAATTATTATTTAATATATTAACAGAGTTTTTATTAAATGGGCCAGACGTTGCGTCGATTTATTTCGACTTCGTCAGTAATTAGAATGATAAAACATGGAAATTAGAAAAATTTCTAATTACATTGATTACATTGATTACATTAATTACATTGAAAACAATAAAAAGAGTGTGTCTTCTGCTGTAGTTAAAAATTTTTAATTTATTTATAACGAGACTTTAGTTTCGAGAGCTTTGCCCTCTTCATCAGTTTATTACAATTGATTAACAGGAATTTATGTTTGAATGTAAACAATAAATAAAAAACAGAGGTTTTATTAAATGGCCAGACGTTTCGTATTCATACATTAATTCTTGTGAATCAATTGTAATAGACTGATGAAAAGGGTAAAGCCCTCGAAACTAGTCTCGTTATAAAAAAATTAAAAAAAAAGTTTATAAAAGTTTTTAGTTTTTTTCTTGAGAAATTTTCTTCGGAAATTGAGAATGATGAATAAAAAAGTTTAAAAAAAGTTTTAAAAAGTTTAAAAAAGTAATAAAAAGTTTTAAAAAGTTTTTAGCTATTTTCTTGAGAAATTTTCTTCAGAAATTGAGAATGATGATTAAAAAAGTTTAAAAAAAGTTTTAAAAAAGTAATAAAAAGTTTTAAAAAGTTTTTAGCTTTTTCTTGAGAAATTTTCTTCGAAAATTGAGAATGATGATTAAAAAAAGTTTTTATCTATTTTCATGGGAATTTTCTTCAGAAATTGGGAATGATGATTAAAAAAGTTTTAAAAAGTTTCTAGCTATTTTCTTGAGAAATTTTCTTCAGAAATTGAGAACTTCTTTACTTCATATTTTTATTTTCAATGCTATCTATCTATCATATCTCCAAATGAATTCATCTGATCTCCAATGATATTCTAATTAATCGTAATACCTATTGGTAAATAAGACAAATCATTAAATAAACATCCATAGAATACTTACATCCGAGGGGTGAACCGCGACCTAATATCGTGTACACCTATTTCCACTTCCACTTTCTTTTCCAAGTAGAAGACAATAGATGAAGGCGCATTATCTAATTAATTCAAAAATAATTCCACATAATTCCAAAGACGGTATAGACCTAAGTCCAATTGCGGTTCACCCCTCGCTTACATCTCTATATACTATAAGTATATAAATTTCTCCTATTTCTATTGCTATAAGCAAACTATGACTTGTCTAGAGCACTCTTAGTTATTTCCGATCTTATATATTGAGAGTTCTTAAAAATGCATTAGTCCAACAATTCTCGAATTATCTTTATTTATTCTTTTTTTTTGTATTATTTCTATTTTAATAGTTTCTCAGCGAGAACAATTTTTATTTGACTAAAACTAGACGAGACTTGTCTTAGACATGCTTGAACTGGAAGATATACCTTAAATTTTATATTTTTGTTTCTCATAATTATTTATTTTTCTAAATTTTAAAATTTTTTTCTTGAATAGAAATATTTCATGCCCGAAAATTTATTTCTCGAAAACAACAATAAAGAAATTCCAATATTCATGATATCTTAAAAACTGAAAATCGTAGAAAGTTCATTCTGGTGCATAAAATTTCTCAATCGAAGAGGTGTTAATATTTTGTTTCTTCCCAATTTTTTGATTCCAAAGGAAAGAAAATCTTTTTATTATTATTATTATTTTTTTTTCTTTAAATAAATGCTTCCCCATTTGAAAGGCATACATAAGTTAAATGAAATACAAACTCCACGCTACAGCATCTTCTGTTTTTAAAAAAGTTACAAAAATTCAACAGTGCATGCTTCTCATCAATTTTATAAAAATATGAAATCATCACTAATTAATAAAGATATTGTATTTTTTAATGATAGTGAATGTTATCCCATATCATAATAATGATTATATCTTATAATAATAGTGGAAAAAAAACTTTATATTTATAAAAATTACTACCGTAATTGTGGAATCTATATAATTAGGTACTCTAATTGACATGTCTAATTCGTTATCTGATAGTAAACAAGTTAATTAGTCACTAATTGTAATAATTTATAATTTATTTCTTTATTGAGACTTAAAATACTATACTTTTTTCATTTTTTAAGTAGAAATAAAAGTTAGAATGTTTATTTAATAATTAAGTTAATCATAATTCATAGTTTATCATCAAATCTCACCCCTTGTATTAATTTTACCTTTAATAACTTATAAATAAAAATAAACTATTATAAACGAAAATTTGATGAATTTGCCTCGTTTTTTCTTGATTAATAAAAGATTTGAATTAAGGTAGTTGTTTCGCGACAATATTAGCGAAAAGTTAATGCTAGACTATAAAGAACAGACAATAAGGATTCAAAATTCATAAGCCCAAAACTTTTTGCTGTTTATGTACCACTACTAGCCAATCCCGTGCTCGTTTGACAAATCTGGCAACACTGTCCGTGTTTGTATATATTTTATCATAGAAATTTCAGATAAAGTACATTATAAAGAAAGATTTATAAAATAAAATGTTCTTAATAAGCGATTGAAAGCTGTTGCGGCAATGACTGAAGCGAAAAAACGTATTAAAGTACTAAAGTTAACCCACTTTTTAGGTTAAATAAATGCGTTGCTGCCAGTTTGTTTTTAGGGTAAATTTTTCATTATACATTTTTCATTATTTATTCATTATTATGTCAGAAACTGTGTTGAAACTATGAATAAAAATTTTCTTAAAAAATGTATTAATTATTGTTTAAAGATTTTTTTTTTTTTGCTTTTCGGCCTTTCTATCCATAAGCCAATTTACGATACTACTTTTTTTTTTTTTTAATTTATCTCTACCCCGGGGTCAAATTTTCGCAGGATGCCTCGAGTCGGATTCGAACCCGGGTCCACTTGGTTAGCATTTTGTTTAATGTTAGTTTATTTTTTTATAAAAAAGGTAAGAAGAGTCTCTTAATTATAATTAAATATGTATGTAAACTTTCTGATATCCCGTATAGTGCAATGTGTAAAGAGTCTGAAAAACTCTCCGACTAGAAATTGACCCAATGTATTATTGGGACCCAATTGGCTACTGATATGTCATGCCCAGTAAGGCTACCCCAAATGGGATCTGATTGGGAATTTGTTGGGCTAACCCAATTTAAACACTGGTTTGATGATAGATCTATCTTTGGAATTTACTATCTCCGGAACTATATTGTTCATAAATTTAGTTTCTGTCTAAATTTCAAAAAAATCCTAAGAAAACCCATAAGGTGAAACAACTACCTTAAATCAAAAATAATAAAATAAATTAAATAATACATAGGTAATATATTTTTATCAATTTAGTACGTTCCTTCATGGTGAGTATATAAATTTAAGGGCCAGATTATAGCAGGTTAAATTTGTAAATAATATGTGTGGGACGGAAACTCAAGTCTCCGCCATGAAAATAGGCGAAAATATTTTCACGGTCAACCAGGTCTTAAGAGAATGAAAATAAAATAATAAATACATTTAATTTATGAAATATGATAATAATATTTATGTAACTGAAACTTTTGATTTGTTAGATATCCAAATAACATATTCCGAGTCACTTTCTAATATTCTAGAAATTAAATAAGTATATCTATAACCTATGTATATTTATAATATTTATTCAAATTTTTTGACTTTTTTACAATTTTTTTAATAAAAATAAAATAATTTATCGTTATATATTTTTTAATCTGTCATGTTGAATAAATAAATAATTTTATTCCAAAATACAAATATCGTTTTCTTTAATCCTATTATCCTGTTTTGTTTTTTTCTTGTCCTTTTCATAATAGATTAATTGGTAGTAAAGTAGAAGATCGATAAAAGCTTAAGAGCGAATGTGATTCCATTAATAATCGAAAATCTTGATATTTTGTAATCGTAGAAAAGTTAAAAGAAAAAAAGATTTGAGAGCCATTCAGTTAATGATCGTAGCGGAAAGACGTTGATGTTTTCGTCTTAGAAATATCAAAATAAAAATCACGTTTTTCGGAAAACTTCTTTCTCGTCAGAGAGAATCTAATTATTATAATCGACAGGATTAACGGATCAAGCCCGGTGAGATCCAGCAGCCATTATAGCCCGGGACAGCAAGCGCATACCAAACTTCACTTTTAATCTCGATTTCACCCAAATAATAACACCTTCAAATCTTTCACATGAGATTTATAAATCTATATAGAATAGCACTTATCTAATATTTATTATGATTTTCTTTTCATTTCGAGACGTTTTGATAGTAATTTTTTGATTTACAAAGTAATCATTATTGTATTTTTCTGAAATAATTTGTTTTAGTTTTTCACTTTTTTGACTACAAATTACTTGGGAAGAATATTGTTATTTTAAAAAAATGTCATTTTAATATTTGAACTCGAATGTGAAATATATATATATATATATACCAGCTGCAAAGCCCAACTGGGCTTCACGAAGTTTCTAGAAGCTTCCAGAAAGTTTTTTTTTTTATGATATTGATGTGAGAAGGAGATATACCAGAAGGTGCATCACCTAAAGGCCTGTATGGGATGGCCCCTCCATCGTAAAAAGAACAGAGTAGAAGGAAAGAAGCCGGGATCACGAGCCAAATCTCAGAAACTTAAATACAATACAATTTCAAATTTACTAAGTTTTTAGGGGCTTCGAGCAGTGGTACATTCTCCGATCGATAAATTAGCTTTTTAAATTTATCTTCCACTTAAGTCTACGGTAAATAGAGTATTCAGGGGGCGGAGCCATAAGTGGGCGAAACCGGACAAGCCATGAGACTTACTGCTTTATTATATAGTATTGATACGAAGGTACCAGTGGCGTGCGGTCCATGGATGCTATGGATGCCGTGCATCCCTAAAATCTCCTAACTTCAAGAGTATCTTCATACCATGTCATATGTGAATCTCGTTTAGCTTTCATTCGCTTAGCTTTAATTTAAAATTTACGAAACTTTTCAACGTTAGAATAAAAATAGAATTTTCCAAATTTCATTTTTGCATCATTTTTGCTATCTTTTGGAAAATACTTTGATTTCATGAAATTGAAAGTAAATTAGTTTACATGTAGGTACGCGACGTCTGACTTTCAATTAAAATCTGGAAATTGAATACAAAAATTAATTATGTGTTGGCAGAAGTATTTGATTGAACTTGGCAGCATTTTTAATTAATATATTGTTTACCTTTTTATAATATTTTTTACAGACAAACTAGCCCGAAGGCTGGTCTAGTGAGCAGAGGGTGGGGAAAGCATCATAAGACACAATCAAGCTGTTTGCTATTAGCAGCATCACCCTGGTCATTTAATAGCAACAACTCGTTCCTGGGAGCCCCTGATATTTAGACAACTGAATTGGCATATCGGTTAAGGGTATGACTACCACACGACCGGACGGCGCCTGCTATTTGTAAACACTCAACATTAAAAAAATTGGCTACTCGAAAATAAAAAAAAATTAAAAAAACGAATAAAATCATTTTTTTATAGAATACGTTCTTATGAGAATGTTAAAAACAAAATATTAATAAAAACAAACAGGCTAAGTGTAAGCGGTACACGCAAACCATAGGTATCGTAATTTTTTACATCCAAAATAATATTTATTGAAAGTACTTAGACAGAGCCTCTAAGATTGAAAGGTGGATTATTTTTATTGTCCCCTGGAAGTTAGACTGTCCGCTCTGTCTTTAATAACAAATGAAAAAATCTAATGTAAAATTTGAAAAATTGTAATAACCGATTATCGATAAATTTTTCGAATATTAAAATTCAATTTTAAAAAATGAAAAGTCATTTTTTGGACAGAATCCTCTGGTTTAAAAGGCACACCCCTGGTAGGTACATACAAATATAAGTAGGATTTATTAAAAGAGAAATTTCGGCTTAAACCAGGTAGATTGGACATTTTTAATCAAATAATATCATCAAAATGCAAAATATGGTATTAAAACTAACCTAGAATGTTTTTTACAATATCCAGCACAGGTGAGACAAGTATGAAACAAATTTATCACTTACAAGTAACAAAATAAGGTATACTTTTAAACTGGCAAACCTCTTTCGCTGAAAAAGTAATCTAAAATGTTCACAGTAGACATTAACTGAATATGCAATTTCGAAAAGGCACATCTCGGATATTTTGACAAATATACTTTTTCATATAAATGTAATCTAAAAGCTTCCCCGCACCTACTATGTTCGAAAAAGGCACAACCCTGGTATTAATTTTACTCCCCCCAAAATGTAACTCAAAATTAAATTTTATGAATTTTACACTACTTTAAAAAATAATAAGTTTTTTTTTCATTTGTGAAGATTTTCAACTTTCAGACATGTGCCCTTTTTGAAATTGCATATTCAACTAAAAATAAACAATTTTTGAGTTGACACAGTGGTTTTCTAAGATGCAATATAATATAATTCTAATAATTTCTACTATAATCTTGTGTAGAATTTAAAACAAGTTGACTCTCAAGTCGTAAAGTGCAAAGAAACAAGTTTGGGAAATTTTCATTAATGAATAATTGAATTGCAATATATTTCTTGAAGGTGCATCATTGTAGCCCGGGGTGGTCTTTGCACCCTGAAAAGAAGAAGAAAAATAGATTAGAAATAAACAATTTCGAAAAACTCAACAAATATTTTAGAATCTCTTTTGTTATTAGATCAGTTAGTATTTTACTGACTGCATTTTTGAATTCAAATTGCATCAGTCTTCTGGCTTGATTCCTTATATGCTTATCTTAGCCAAAAATATCTTGTAGCTTATAATTCGCATAAATTTTAATAACGGTATTAGATTATAAAAATCTGATAGAATTATTAAGATTATAAGAGAGTTTAAATTTATTACATGTTGTTTTTTTTTCATTTTCCTGTTTAAACTTTACTTGTCCCAGAATGATGATATGGAAGAATATTTTAAGTTACCACACATGAATTAGAAAAGTTAATTCTCGTAATTTCTATGACGTTCTTATTCTAAAGCTGTCCTCAAGGGATAAAATATTATGTATAAATAAAATCCAGTCACACCTGTTAATCGACAATATCTAAAATTATACAATAATAAATTGTTGTTAATTTATCAATAAACTCAATAGATACAGTATTTTTAACAAAATTTAACTATATCATACGAGAAGTAGGGGGTACCCAAGGAGCCCACGGGGTGGGGGGGGGGGGTCCAGAAATCATCTATAGTTGACACTAAATAGAAATCCAAAACAAACTATTTTTAACTTGTATTTCACAATTTTTATATTAATAAATAACTTTTAAAAATAATGTGGATTTTTTTTTTAAAGAAAATTTTCTATCTACGTGTCCGACTTGGAGAAGGTTTCAGAACTAAAAGTCAAAACATCGTGTGGAAAACACTAGAAAATATATATGTAGGTACTTATTAATTTTCTAATTTTCCTTTGGTGGTCCAACCCAAAATATTGTTCCAGATTGGAAATAAAATTTTTATAAATTCATCAAATAAAACATTTTCTTTTAGTTTAGTTTCATTATAAATAAGTACCTGGCCCCCGAGCGATGCTCGGTAGCTTTTTGCTTCAGTTAAAAGCTATATATTAATCACCGAAACCCCCCACCTCTCTCCCCCCGAACCCCCTACCACGTCACCCCACCTCCTTTTTATTCAAACAACCACCTGTGAATAATTATTTCAATTAACAAAAAACCATCAAAAGCAATTAAGCCGAAGATGAGACCGTGACAGATCGAAATGTCAACCCCAAAACCCCCTAACCCATGAATTTCATCCAAATCGTTAGAGCCGTTTTCGAGAAATCGATTCTATATTTATATACAAGAATTGCTTGTTTATTATAATAAAAGATCACAAAAAAAAAACTAAATTAATTAATTTTTAGCCTTAGCTCTTGTGTTGAAGTTGAAGTACCTAGTGAAATTAAATTAGAACTAGTCATAGAAATGTCATTTAAACTTTATTTTGTTAAGGGAGAATGGAGTAGGTTCTTGGTGAAACATATTTTAATAAAGTAGCTACTGAAAATTTTAAAAATTCAAAAAGTTTTAAAATATAAAAATTCTAGCCAGGTTTAACAAAAGATTTTGTGAAACCTATCTAGAATTATTATATTTTAAATTTTTTTGAATTTTTAGTACTTTATTAAACTTTATTTTCTGATTTTTAAATTAGATCGCTTGAAGTTCTTGATAAGATTTTATCCTCATCTAAAGAGCTAATATTCTATAGGATTAATAAATATTTCATAAGAAAATAGATCATGACACTGCATTTAATAATATAAAATAAAACTAGACTAAAAATCCGGAAAATAAATAGTTTTTTAATATGTGATGAGCTAAACAGAAAATATGTAAATATTTTCAAAATAAAATAAATGATAGTGGAATAAATAAATTATATAGTTAAAAAAAAAATAATGCATTTTTTGCTTATATTTTGTTTTGGAAAAGAATTCAATTGTAACGTTTTGGAAAATATGATAAAATAACTTAAGTTTGTTTTCTAAGTTTTTTTCCCCCCCAACGCAGTGTTTGTGGAAAAAAATCTTTGAAAAGATAAATGGATGTATAAATAGGTGGAAGGGGCCCCGAGTGAGTAAAGGCGGGATATTGATATACAGACGCAGCCGAAAGAGAAGAGAAAAAGGAAAAAATTGTATATGAAAAGGATGTCAATAGCTGAAGGATGAAAAGAGAGATACAGATAAGATTGCGCTTATATTGTAGATGATGAATGATCTGGTTCTTCTCGCGAAATCTTTAACACCTTTGGGAGCGCACTCAGAAGCCTCCGCCGACCCCGATACCCCCGTAAGCTGCTTTCGAGGGACCCGTTAGCTGCTGTCTCCGAGAACCGAGAAGCGACTCGACTGAGCTCTGTCTACTGAAAGAGGTAAGTCGTCCCTTGACCCTCCCCAAAATCCCCTCCTGAGCCCTATAGGGTGCACCCTTTTACAGATGTTATCTTTAGAAGGCCCGATTGGTTCGAAACAAGTAAGATGTCATGAGCAATGGACAGCTCTGCTGGAGATCCCCCCTTCGCCTACACTAAAAAAAAAACAATTTCTTTATAATAAATATATTGATAGAGTTGAGCATTTTTAATGAGCTCTATTTATTTCAAAAATATTTTATTAATAATCAATATACAGTGAAACCCTTCAAATCCGAACTCCGCAAATCCGCAATCCCATGGAATCTGAACCCCAAAAAAAGAAACTTATTTGTTTAGTCATAAAACAATTATGTATATATTCTACATTATAGCATTATTTTAGATAATTAGTTGAAAAATTAAAAAAGAAGTACAGTTAGCATACCTAACAAAGTGTAAATGTGTAGTTGAGAGTGTGTGTGAAAGAGCCTGTTATAAAAAGTATGGAAAAAACACCCTTTAGATTAATTTATTTTAAATAAAACTACTTTTTTAAATAATCACTTTAATATTAAATGTTATCAAATTGAAATAAAATAGATAATAATGCTAATAATCTGTAATACAGCTACTTGAAAAAAAATTGGAAATCGGCTCTTTCATGACAATATGTCAATGAAGGGTGCACAATATTTTCATAATTTACTTATTGCTGCTTGGTTCAAATAGCGGCATCTTAACTATTAATATATCTAGAGTTGCCCCAAAAATATGAGAATACTTAAAATACGTATATCATTTATTCATATTGAACAGAGAACGATTTGGCCATTATCAACTTCACCATCTATTCATATCAAATATAATTTATTAACTATAAATATATCGTTTTTTCAGTGTACTCGACGTCTTCCACATTTCGGCTAATGAGTATATACAAAATTATTTCTCGCTAGTTAAGTTCCAAGTCCATTTATTAAAAATGTGCAAGTCAACAAACAAGTGCTTTGAGGATTGAGATTTTGTAGCATTTTTTGGTTTGTCCTATTTCGAGGGGGTGTTAATTAATGCCATCCCCAAGAGCACACATGAGTGACTTGGCGATAAGGCCCTTTAGGGATCCCCCTCGAGCTGACCACCAAACCATTACCATCCGCCCCCGCACTGTGGATGTGATCGATGACTTTAAGGGAGGTGGCAGGGGGTGTAAGACACGCTTTGGAAATTCTTTTTGACGTATCAACCTCGCTTCAGGGCAGAACCTGTCAGTTGTTGACAAGTGACACCTTAGAGATCGGATAAAATTAAAAAAAAAATTAACCCTTTGAAGGTTTTGAAGGAAGATAAAAAAAATTAAATTAAAAAGTGCCTGTCAAATAGAATAGTGTCCATCATGTAGAAGAAATTAAGACCTCGTGCTAACTTAGCAATGGAGATCATAAAATCGGCATTTCATTTTGGCATGATCACCGGTGGCCCAGTTGGTAAAGGCGCTCTTCGGCAATAGGAGAGAGACACGACTGTCGGGCGTTCAATTCATGTTTTCCTTTTCAAAAAAATAATAAAAATAATTTTCTAAATTTTGAATTAACATAAGAAATTATTGATTACATTATTTAACTTTCGCAGTTTAAATTGCTTTAAGAAAAAATTAAAACTAACGTTTTAAAATTTAATTTCTCAAAAAAAAATCCCTTTGTTTAATCCCATTAACGAGAGTTTCATCATCTTTACAGCTACGAGGAGCCATTTCTTTATTTATGAAAAATTAAATTGTAAGCCAATAATAGTCGAAGAATCCGTGTAGGATAGTCAGTCGTAGTCATATCTATAAGGAATATAAGACAAACTCACTGAAATTATTAAAATAAATAAATAATCGTTTCAAATTTAAAATAAATCTTTTATTAATTGTAATTTAACAAATACGAACGTCTTGAGATATATGAATAAAAATAAATACAAAACTTAATACTTAAATACCTACAATATTGTTCATTTTTTTGGCTTTTAGGACTTTTTAGCCATCAGTCAATTTACGATACTATTATATTTTTAAATTTTGTCTTCTATCTAGGGATCATCAGATTTTAGCCGCTTGCCGGGAGTTGGACTCGAACCCAGGTCCACTAGATTAGTAGGGTGGTATGCTAACCCTCGGACAACAAGACCACAATATTGTTTATATTTCATATAATAATTGAAATAAAAAAGAAAAGGCTGTATTAATAAAATTAAGCAATTCCTATTACAGCGGTCTCCAACCTTAATATGATCGTGAGCTGGTTTCGAAGATCAAATCATCCTTTGAAATAATTGTTACAAAAAATTTACTTATTGCTTATACAACCTTATTTATACTATTTTATATATATATATGTAAAACCAAAAAAGAGGACCAAATCTTTCAAAATATTTTAAAATTATATAGTTATATTAAAATATAAAAAAAAAAATTAAGAAAGAATAGTTTATTATAGCTAAAATTTTAAACAAAATATGTACACAACAGTGGCGGTTAGTGACATTTCAACTAGGAGATGCTGTCCAAAAAAGTACCCTTCATTTTTTGAAATTTTTTTTAATCTTCGCTATTTTTGTAAATTTAACATTAGATTTTTTTTAATATATTTTAGGACCTTCGCCCCAAATGGATACTGCTTTGTGTGAGTGAGAGTATAGGAGTCAAAAATTAAATCTTGTGATCTAAACTCCGCAGTCCCTGAGATGGAAATGGACCATCTTCCACAATGAATCAGCCTGTCCTATAAGAAAATCTTAAATTTCTCTTAATTCTATAGGGATAAGCAAGTTGTAACTTGTCTATACCACTCTTAGCTATTTCCCATCTTATATATTGAGAGGTGTTAGAAATGGATTAGTCAAGAAATTCTCAAATCATCTTTATTTATTCTTATTTTTGTATTATATCTATTTTAATAGTTCCTCAGCGAGAACAATTTTTATTCGACTAAAAGTCGTCTGAACTTGTTTCAGACAAGTTTGAACTTGAAGATATATCAGGCAAGCACTTCAAACCTTCTATCCGCTCCCTTATCGAAAAAATCATTCATTTTAATTTCCCCTTGAAACTATGCAACAATTTTATTTCATTTCCAGAACCAATATACTTTTCAAACAAAAAAATATTTTTTTATAGAAAAATTTAAAATAACGGAAAATAATTTGAAAATTTAAGATTTCTGAAATTTTGAAGTCGATATTTATGAAAATAATCTAAATGGAATTTTAGGGATGCGCCGCATCCACAGCCTCCATGGACCGCACGCCGTACACAAAAATACAATAATTTTTAAGCCTATAAAAAATGTTCAATATTTAAAATGTGAATTTTAAATTTAATAATTTTAAAATCTGAAAGGTTTAATGAGAAACTAAAAACTAAGATATCGTGGTTGACTTTTGCGCTCTTTTGAATTAATGTTCGAAAAAATGTCTATTAAATAATTTTTAAAATTCCCTTATAAAACCACGAAAACTAGAAAAATTAATACTTATATATTATATACTAATCAGATGTTATATCAATAAATAAAATAAAGATTGTTTTAAATTTAAATTTATTTTCTAACGAAATTAAATGGAAAAGAAATAATGTATTAAAATGTATTAAAATTAACTTGTGAAACAATTATTTTGCAATACTCAATTATATTAAACAAATAAATTTTAGAATTTAGTAATGAAATCTTGAATCCGAATCTAGTATCCGAAGGGACTGGGTGCCTTTGCCTCTAAAAAAATCCCCAGAATCTTCCCTCTTCACCTGGCACTCGGTTTGATCCTTATCTCCTGTCTTGTGAATAAAAATGCATGTAAAGATTAAAAGAAAAAAAATCCTTGTTAATGTGTAAAAAAATAAAATATTTGAAACTAAAATTAGAATATATAATTTGCAATACAGTTGCTGGATGTTGATCCCTTAATTTATTATTAAAAATATTTCTTAAAATGTTTAGAAGAATCTTTTTTAAACATGTTCAGTGGCTCTTCCCCTGTTCTCGAAGTTTCAAGAAAACAACTTGTTACGTGTTTTTGAATATAATTAAATAAAATTATAAAAAAACAAAACAATTAATACATATTTTCATTTCATATTTCATTGAGTTCCAAATTCTACTCAATATTAAAAAATTGATTTATTTTGTTCTCTTGTTCGATATATAATTATTCATCTTGATATTTGTAAAGTTTCGGAAAAAGTAATTTAATGTATATTTGACGAGATTTGGATAGAGATGGAGTGGTGAATTTTTAATTAAAAAGTAATGGAAGGCAGCACAAGAAAAAAAATTATTATATTTCCAAATAAAATGTATTTATTGGACTGTCATTCTTTTTTTCCTCTTTCCTTTAAAACCAACGTTTCGGAGGATCCTTCCATCCTTCTTCAGGGTCTATAAATCAATATAATACGCGTGGATATAATTATAATTTTGTTATATTGATTTATAAACCCTGAAGAAGGATGGAAGAATCCTCCGAAACGTTGGTTTTAAAGGAAATGGGAAAAAAGAATGACAGGTCCAATAAATACATCTTATTTAAAAATGTAATAATTTTTTTCTTCACTATCCTTGCGCTGGCTTCCATTACTTTTCAATTAGTAATTTGATATTATTAGTTTACAATTAAAAACAGTTCAGATAAGAAGGTAATATAGAATTCAGGATCAGAGCAAAAATCCTCGCCTATAGGCCAGATGAAATTGAAATCTAAAATTTAAAAGCAAGAGCATTTGCCTAGAAGAAAGGCAACCAATTGTCTTTCTTGAAGCATCGTAAAGTCTAACCTGCATGCGTTTTCAGATAATTGATCTTTGAATAAAAATAAAATATGTATGTGGCTATTCAAATATTTTTTACTTTCACTTACCTAAATACTAAATAAATTTTGGTCAAACGATCTAGGAAGAAACTCATCAAAAAAACTCGACACGAAACTTTTTCCCAAATACATAATTTTTCATTTTTACACATTATTATGTTTTTATTTATCGTATAGTAATAATCAGTGCTGCCGAAATCTTTTATTCGAATGTACTATTCATTTTAGTAAAATCTATTCTAATGGGGTAAAAATAGAGCCAATTTATTATTTCTTATTAATTAATAAAAAGTATGCAATGATTCCGCAAAACAAAATAAATTTATCTGCTCTATTACTTAAACTCTTAATAATATCATCGGGAGGTTGCCATTCATGACAACTTATTTTTAAGCATTTCTTTGTTTAATAATAAATTATTACAGGTTTCTGTGCTTAAACAATTTTTATTTTTTCGTTTAATCATATTTAATTAAGAAAATATACGTTCTGCTGCAGCGCTTCCGTGAAGTAGACATGATATGTTTTCAAGAATTTATTTAGTGTAGGAAAGAGTAATTCATTTAAAAACATTTTTAAGAATTTATTTCATCAATTAATGTCATCTACCCGTACTTTATATTGATATTTAGAAGCATATATTTTTTTGGACTGTAATCTATATAAATAAAAATGTACTCTTACACTTAAGTGATACGTTGAAGGATCTCCGAAAGTTCTTCACCGATTTCTTTGAAATTTTCACACAACTTTCCATTCAAATACACGAGTGTTTTTATATATAGTGTTTTTATAGATATCACACCTGTGGCATCTAAAAAATATTTTTTTTCGAGGAAACAACGCCAGCGCCCCTCTGAGGGGTAAAAGCAAACAAACAAGATGGCCGATAATAGCTTTTTGGAAATCTTTCAACTGTCAATATTATTTTTGGTTAAGGGAACAATTTTAACAAGTGGTCGGTTCAGCTATTGTCTATATAAATTTTAACCATAAAAAGAGACGCTCCCCGCCAGGGGATAGGTGACACCGGGCCGAAGGTCCGGGCGTCAGCTAGTGTATCATAAATGATATACCTTTGAGATATTTTATGGAATGTATTAGAAACTAATTTATTTTAATGTTAATGTTCTATTTTACTTTTCTTGCAAAAATGTACAGTAAATAATACATTTGTATTGTTTCGGAAGCACTGGTAATAATGAAAGTCCTATTATAATTACAAGGTACGCGCGCAGCCACTTACAATAGAACTTTTTCAAGAAGGGAGAGCAATTTCATTTTTTTTTTTACAAAAAAGTATTAACAATAATTGGATTATATTTTGTCAAAATATCAAGGGATTAGTTTTACATCTAATTTTATTTTTTTTAGTTTGAAAAATTACATAATTTATAAATTTATATAAGTTTTATTTGGACTCTGCAAACGGTAGATACGAATTAGGAAACCGGTTTCCTAAATCCTACCGGGTACCTATACTCTAATAAGGAGAAACATTAAAAATATAATTTGTATGGAAAGACAAAATTTTAATTGTAGTCAATTTTAATAATACAAATAATTTTAGGGGAAATACAAAATGTTTTTGAACATACAGTTCAAGATGTGTTTAAATCAGTATACATGTAGTAAATTAGATAGCAATTGTAGACATTATGATTTGCAATCAGAACAAAAATATTTTTTAACTCCAAGACAAAACTCATAGACCCCCAATCCTTGCACTTCAAACACTGAATCACTTGTGGAATCACGCTACGATATTGATACGTGTCACAATTGAAACGAAGGTACAAAAAACAATCAACAGACTATTTGAATTTAAGCTTAATTTCATCAAAATATAGCTTAAGAAGAGTAGTTTACTATATTCAAAATAGCATATATAATTTCTTACCTTATAGTTCAGTATTTCATTAGAGGACAATACAAAAATCTATATCAAAAGGCTGAATTTAAACAAATCAACACTACAATGAAACTTGAAGCGTCAGAGCAGTTATTTTTCACCAAGATCGTGGAAATAATGTTTAGTTCGAGGTTTAACCTGTATATTACAGTAGTTTACAGTATTTTATTAAATTTCGAAGTGGTACGATTTAGGCGATGGTACGATAAAGGCAACTCTCCCCTACAAATACACTGGTTATAAAAATAGTTGAAAATTCAATAAAGTCTTTATTCTTCTTCTTCAAGTCCCACATAATACTCTGCGATTACTCTGGAGAGTATCCTCTTCATTGTAATTTTTCTGGGAAAATTTTTCACTGGGGGTGGTTTCCCATTGCCTTCCCCTGAAGGAATCAGATTATAGCCGGTCAAATATTTGCGCTAGCTTGATTAGAAGGCATGATCTTTAACCACTCGGCCAACCTGACAACTTACTCTACCCCTATTACTTTCCTAAATTCTGACTCGGATATTAAAACCCGAGGGGTGATCCGCGATTGGAAGTAGGTGTACACCGCTTTGGAACTATTTTGGAAGTACTTGGAAATATTTGGAAGTACTTGGAAATATTTGCAATTACTTGGAAATATTTGGAAGTACTTGGAAATATTTGCAATTACTTGGAAATATTTGCAATTACTTGGAAATATTTGAAAGTACTTGGAAACATTTGGAAGTACTTGGGAATATCTGGAAGTGCTTGGAAATATTTGGAAGTACTTGGAAATATTTGAAAGTACTTGGAAACATTTGAAAGTACTTGGGAATATCTGGAAGTGCTTGGAAATATCTGGAAGTGCTTGGGAAATATTTGAAAGTACTTGGAAATATTTGGAAGTACTTGGAAATATTTGGAAGCACTTGGAAATATTTGGAAATATTTGAAAGTACAGGTGGAAGTGGGTGTACAGCATATTAGGTCGCGGTTCACCCCTCGATAAAACCTTTATGCAGTTCTGAAAAAAAATCGAACTAAAATAAGGAACAAAATGAGTGACTTTCTGATCTTAAATCGATCTCATTTCATTGTTGAGAAATAAGTACGAATTGAAAAAAAAATCGAGACTTCTTTTTGGAAATGTCAAGCTGCCCCTCACAGTTAACTCTATTTCAGCGAATGTTTGGAACCAATAACGAAGACATCCCATGAACAGAAGCACAAATGTTTTAATAAACTGCTTTCACCTCTGATTGTAGAAAAAAACTAAAATAAAAAAAAAATGTTTATTATAAATGTAAATATTTAGAAAAGGAGAAATGAAATGTTGCTATGTCTTTAACTTCATAAAAACTTAAAACATCAACTCTTTCAACTATTTAAAGTAGCAAATGTTCGCTTTTTTTATTTCCCTTTTATTCTTTAATTAATTGTCAATTATTAAAATATATTAGAAGCTATAGTAAAGAAAAAATTTGTAAGAAATTTTATATTAAATTTATCATTAAGAATAAATTTTTTTTTTAAGTATTTATGGTAACCCTAGAAGCACAATGTTTCAAACTATATAGTAGCTATATACTGCCTATATAGATTTCGAGAATCTATTATATATAGCCCCTATATAGTTATATAGTTACTATATAGTTTGAAACGAGGGGTGATCCGCGATTGGAAGTAGGTGTACACCTCTTTGGAAGTATTTTGGAAGTACTTGGAAATATTTGGAAGTGCTTGGAAATATTTGAAAGTACTTGGGAATATTTGGAAGTATTTGGAAATATTTGGAAGTGCTTGAAAATATTTGGAAGTACTTGGAAATATTTGGAAGTACTTGGAAGTATTTGGAATTGCTTGGAAATATTTGGAAGTACTTGGAAATATTTGGAAGTACTTGGAAATATTTGGAAGTGCTTGGAAATATTTGGAAGTACTTGGAAGTATTTGGAATTGCTTGGAAATATTTGGAATTACTTGGAAATATTTGGAAGTACTTGGAAATATTTGGAAGTACAAGTGGAAGCAGGTGTACAGCATATTAGGTCGCGGTTCACCCCTCGGTTTGAAACATTGTGCTACTAGGATAATTTCAAGAAAATCTTATAACCAAAATAAGCTTTATGAAAATTTTACAAAATCTGGTAAAGTATTTCAATTCCCTTGATTACTTTCTCTCTTATAATAAATTTTTAGAAATAAGAAATATAATGGTAAGTATCATTAGTTTTTGATTTAGTTTTATATTAGTGTTCTAAAAGAAAAAGACATTTTGGTTTAAAACATTTTCGAGAAATGTGTGAGGTAGGTACTACTATATAAGTATGTACGAAGTGTAAACAAAATGTATGTACTATAGTATATACCTAATTATGTAAGATATTTGTTTGAAATAATATTATAACTAGTAGAAAGGGAAAATTTAATAGTAAAAAAAGTTTGGAAAACTGAGGGTAATTAAATTTAAATACTATGCATTTTTGCAATCTGTCTGCATTAAGTTAGGCATTTTTTTTATTGACCCCAAAAATGTCATTTCTTTTTTTAATTTAAGTTAATTTATACAGGTTACCTGATCCCTGAATTAACGAGTGTTTAAAATAAAACCAAAATTCTAAACTAAGATTTTTTTTTTAATTTCATAAAAATTAATTATTACCTAATCCTAGAGTTTATAAGCTAGTATATTTAGTTCTATATTTAATATAAATTTGGCTCATATAGTATAGGCACATACATGTAGTATACTATAGAGTATTGTGTGTAGTATACGATATACATAATTATTATGAGATAATAAAAAAAAAATTGACTTGACCTGGTCTAGGTCCACAAGAATAATAATTAAATAAAAATGAAACAAACATATAGAATTATAAAAGAAAAGAATAAATTATTAATTAATAGTGCAAAAGTTAAATTCAAAACTTCTTGCAAATTGTACAAAGATATATTTATTATATAATAGATGACGCCCGGGCTTCAAAAAATAAAAAATAATAATAGTTTTGAAAATAAATTGTAAATACAAATAATTATAGAATAGGTATTAAAACAGTAAATAAATTATATATTACTTGTCAAAATTGTTCCCTTAACCAAAAATAATATTGACAGTTGAAAGATTTCCAAAAATCTATTATCGGCCATCTTGTTTGTTTGCTTTTACCCCCAGAGAGGCGCTGACGTTGTTTCCTCAAAAAAAATATTTTTTACATGCCACAGGTGTGATATCTATGAAAACACTATATATAAAAACACTCGTGTATTTAAAGGGAATGTAGTGTGAAAATTTCAAAGAAATCGGTGAAGAACTTTCGGAGATCCTTCAAAAATCACTTAAGCGTAACAGTGCATTTTTATTTATATACGGTAGATATATAAATATATATACACACCAGAAGCCTTTAAAATATAAGACTGCGCAGTGATCTACAAAAAGCCATCACTACACAGTAGTATTATAAGTAGTAGTATAAGATATTTACAATTTAATAATATCAATAAATTTTGAAAGTTTCTTTTTGCCAAGAGTAGCAGAATTTTTATAAATAGACAATAAAAGAGTGTGTCATCTGCCGGTAAATTAATGTTTTGTTTATTTATAAAAAGACTAAAGTTTCGAGGACTTTACCTCTTCATCAGTCTATTACAATTACAATTCCTGTTAATCAATTGTAATAGACTGATGAAGAGGGCAAAGTCCTCGAAACTAGTCTCTTTATAAATAAATGAAAAATTTATTTTTCCAGCAAAAGATGACAGACTCTTTTATTGTCTCCTTTAATATCAATAAACCAAGTAAATTCAGAAACCTACTGTTTTAGTCTCGAAACGTCCTGACCTCATGACACAGTATTTTTAAGGGATCTCACTAAAACTTCAAACATCTCCAAGATGGGAAAAAAATATTAAAGTTTAAAGATTAAAGACTAATTAATATAAACATGATAGATTGATGTAATCGTTGATTGAAAAAACAGGTCCTCGGTAAGTCGAGGCATATCTTCAGAAGTTCGCTGAATAACCATTTTTGCAGATTGCAGACCGAAGAGAGTTAGTCACCCTCAGGAAGTCGTCGTCTGTACGTCAACTTCAGGCAATCATCCAATTCTACTTCGTCATCCTATTATTTAGTAATAACTTCTCAAGAATATCCATTTAATTTTTTATTTAAATCTATCTATTTAGGAAGATATCAGAATTGATCGATTTGATGAGCCTCATTTTTTTGAAAAAATAATTATACGCAAAATTTTTTTAACACTGATTGTGAAAATATAAAAAATCACATTAAATTATCAATTTTGAATTAAATAGGTAGCTTAAGAGAATTCGATATCAGAAAAAAAAGCAAACCTAAATTTTTGTTAAAAAATGAAATTGCCTGTAATTTGAAAACCATGCCTGATACAGAAAAACTAATTACATATTTGCATTCAGGAGGCGAATTTTCATTAGAATCATGGATGTTATCCCCTCCAGAAAAACAAATTTAATTGTAAGTTAAATTATAATTATTTCAGGAAATGATAGTTATTGAATTTATTAAAACCAAAGTTAAGCTGCTCTTTGAAAATATCATATCTAATGATAGACAATGTTTTGATACAATTTGTATTTCACCAGCACTCAAAATAATTCCCTAGAATTATTTTCAAATTGCACTATGCAACTTGATTATTCTCAAATGATATTCATTTATAATAAAACTTACACTGTTAAAAAAAACTATTAATCTACTATATATTTACAATACAAATAGATAGGAAATTTACAAGATTGCTTATAGTAAAAAAATACTACTTATATTATAATGGTAAATCACATGAGCTCTTTGCAAAAGTAAATTGTAAATTTACTTTTTTCTTGAATTAATTACAAGGGTAGGCGGCCGAAGTGTTACCAATTAAAAATGCTGTAATTTTGTCATTTTTTTTTTATTTATTTTTTTCATTTAACAACTTCAGTATATCGTAAAAACATTTGAAATGTTAAGAAAAATATGTTATTGTTCGATGTAGCCACATTTAGCGCGGATAATAGCAACGAGTCTGTCCGGGAAGAATTCACACGCTGCATGAATGTGGTCTATGGTATTTTGGGAAGAGAAATCTCTAAGGCGTTGCCCGTCTGAAATTTTTTAGTTTATACTTTGGCCTCAAAAATGGACCATATGAAAAAGTCCATTGGATTTTATTCCGGGGAATATGGTGGTCATTGTTGTGAAGAAATGAAGCTGTGAACTTTTTCTTCTAAAAAACGTTGGGTTTCACGGACTTTATGGGATAGTGCCGAGTATTCTTGAAACGTCCAATGGTTTCTACCGAGGGGTGAACCGCGATTGGAATTAGGTGTACACTTCTTTGGAATTATTTTGGAATTGATTAGATAATGCCGCTTCATCTATTGTCTTTAACTTAGAAATGAAAGTAGAAGTGGAAGTAGGTGTACACGATATTAGGTTCACGCCTCGATTTCTACCGAATTGTTTACTTCCCCAAGGTATCAAAGCATAGTTTAAAATCTACGGTAGATGGTAACACTTCGAGCGCCGAACTATAATACTGTGCTATGTAATATCAAAAAGTTTTGAGACCGGAATTCCCATTTTTGAGTGGATTTTGATGAGGCAGTCCAAGGTTCAAAAAATAGAGATAATTATATCTATCTTTTTTATTCCCATTTTTTATAGTAAAATTAAAACAAGAAATTTTTAACAGTGTACCATAAAAAATTGTGTCAAAAATCTCAACTTATAATGCTAAAATATACTTCGAGCCTGGAATATGTAAATGTATATGTATGATGTGAAAATGGTTCTTTTGAAGAATTTCTGTTACGATGATCTCATCAAAATGTTACCAATAATTTAAATAAAATTTTTCAAAAATTCCTTATCCTTTATTTTAATTATAGCTATCTATTGAAATGTATTTGTTTACTAATAATTAAATATACTTAGGTATACCTGTAAAGAGAAAATAATTATTATTATTAGAATACAAAATAGAACATCAAGCATATTTTATGGTAATTCTCATATATATAATTAAATTGAAATTATAGTCCTAAAGTCCTAAAGTCCTAAGTCATGCTGAAAGGGGTGAATCGTAACTAATTAAATAAGAATAGTGAAAATTATTTCTAGATTAAAAATTCACTTTTGCATAAACTTTGGCCTAAAAAGTCAATATAGTGTAAAAGCTAAAATTTTTAGAATTTAAATTTTGATTAATTAAATAAAATTGATTTCTTGCTTGGATATAAAGCATTAATTTTCTAATGTGATATTTATGCAATTTTGATTCTAATTTAGCTATGTGCTCATATATAAGTATAAATATTATCTACCTTATTAGCTTATTACCTATTGCTATATAATATCTTAAAAGTTTTTACAAAAATTAATAATAATAATTTTTCAGAGGATTAGATTGTAATAAGCCCAGTAGAAACAGAGATTCTAGACCAGTGGCGTGCGATCCATGGATGTTATGGTTGCGGCGCATCCCGAAAATTTCAAAATGCCAGGATAATTTTCATCCGTGTTTTATTTGAAAATTTGTAAAATTTTAATAACACTTTCAATAAATATACTATTCAACTAATTCATTTAAAGTTATATAAAATTTAAAATTTAAGGAGTTTTTAACGTTAGCAAATTTAAAGAATATGAAAAAAATATTCCAGATTTTTTATTTTTATTTATTTATTATTTTCAACGCCTAAATGCCTAATACATTAATATAATACAATTATTATTAAATATAGCAAAATTAACAATAATAGACAAACTATATCATTAAATTAATATAATAATAATAGAGTATATGTTAAATAACAATATAGAAATATAAAAAAATTATAAGATAATAGTAATATAATGAAATATAATAATAGAATAGTTACTTGTAGACTAGGGTCAACATTTTGAACAAGACTGCGACTTTATTAATGTTCAATGAGAAATCCAAGGGGTTTTCTAGTTGTTTAGATAAATCGTTATAACATCTACTTAATCTGAATATTGGATTAGCGTGCCAGGCTGGATGGTACTTCTGGATAAAAAGGCAGTCTATTTCTAAGGACATAATTTGAGTTGTGGATAGGAAACAAGTTTTGAAGATCAGGACAATTCACCTGGTTGGACTTAATCGTATACACAAATATAACATCGGAGGCAATCATGGAAGATATAACAGAAGCAAGACAGAAAGTTTCAGCAGTTGAAGTGTAATCATGGTCATATCTCGACAAAGGATTGCCCGAAAGGTATGCTAGATGTCTTAACACTTTGTGCTGAATTCTCTCCAGTCCATGTTATTCTTTCCGATTAGCTTCCAGACTGTTGATGCATACATTAGCAAACATTTGATTAGAGTCAAATATAAGTATTTAATTGTATTAGGATTTTTAAATGATTTCGTGTTTCGAAATACAAATCCCCAGCTCCGATTAGCTTTACCTACAATGTAGGCCAGGTGATCGCTGAATATAAGTTTCGAGTCAAAAATTACTCCCAAGTCTTTAATAGTGTCGACTCTACCGCAGATTTCTTATTTTAATCTCTTCAGCTATCTTGTGGAAAATAATTTGATTTTATGAGGTTAAGTTAATTTATGTACCCACTCTTCCTATGACTTTCATTTAAAATCTATAAATTGCATTAAAAAAAATTAATCGTGAAAGATGTTTGGGCAAAAGTACGTATTTGCTTTAATGAAATCCAGTCTCTCTCTCTCTATAACCAGTAGGTATCATTTTGGTCCGAGTGCAAAAGGCCATTCCTAGAATAATAGAAATTAAGAAATTAATCTTAAACAGTCTAAAACAGGTTTGAACTTGTATTTTGCATCCTTGCAATTCACTTTTAAAGAAAGAGATCATTCTATCCGTGCACTCTTTAGTTATTTTCGTCAATCAGATTCTAATGAAAGAATCCCTCACCCGCACATTAAGGAGGTCCTTTCGCCGCCAATATTAAATAAAAAAATATTAGATTATAACTATAACTTAATTTTTTATAATAGTTTAACTCTTTATCTATACTTTGGTGAAGTTTCAATCACACATTGGCGAGCAAATTTTTGAAAATAATTTTTTTTTAAATGTAAACATTTTCTCAGAGTCTTATGGAAAATTAAGATCTTGACACTTTCTCTTGAATTATACTACTATTAATTGAATAGATAAAGTTAAAAAAAAACTAAAATTAGCTTTTTGAAACATGCAGGTTTCTTTTTTTGCAATAAAATATATGATTGACCGACGAATTTACTGAGATATTTACTTTAAAAAATCACATAAATGCTATGTTTGGATGAAAACATCATAAACAGTAGAATACACGCAAAGAGGAGCAAAGAATAAAATAAAATTAAAAAAATGAAGGTCTATTTTTTGGACAGCTTCATCCCCTGGTTGAAAAGTCACCACCCGCCACTGAATCAGACATTATGCTTGTTTCGAAACCGATTTACACTTGACCTTTAGCAAAATATTTCAGAAAAAGTGCTGCAAGATATTATAGTATTTTTAATTTGTAAATTCCCGTACTGGCCAGGGATTAATCACCATAAATAATTAAGAATATAGGATTACACCTATGCGTGATTTTTAAATTTAATTGAGGATTTGTAGGAATGTGGACTGTTTTTTTTTTTTTAAAAAAATTAATCAGTGTTGAATTTTTTGTCAATTCATTATGAATTCATTGGAAACTTAGATTTTATTGTTTTTAATGTCATGAATGAATCAATTTAATAAGATTGAAGTAATTTTTGGAGACGGGCTAGTAAGTGAAATTGACTGGATATTGATGAGGCAGTCCTAGGGAATTGAAAAAATATATTTTATTTGAAATATCTCGAAAAAAAAAATTTGTCGAATAACGAAAAAATGGCAAGCAGAAGACACACTCTTTTATGGTCTCCTTCAATTTATAAAAATTCTTCTACTCTCGTCAAAAAGAAACTTTAAATAATTAATATATATTCATATAGAGAAGCATCCTTAAATTCACAATTAATAAATATTTATTATCTATTATATTTCAATTAATTTATCTTTTATATTTACAAACTTTTACAATAAACTTGTGAAATTTACAATAGCCTTGTAGAATTTCAGATTTTCACGAAAAATTCGAAATATCCATATAATGAAAATTTTAGTATATTTAATATCAGGTTGTCCTAGAGAATTGAAAAAATATATTTTTTTGAAATATCTCGAAACAAAAATTTTGTAGAAAAACGACTTTTCAAACCCCTGAAGAAGGAGGGAATAGCCTCCGAAACGTTGGTTTATGAATAAAAAGATAGTTTAAATTATCTTCTTCTTTTTTGGACTGCCTCATTAATATCCACTAAATAAATTTAGTATTTTAAAATTATTAATATTAATATGAAGAAGACAATAAAAGAGTGTGTCTTCTGGGAGAATTATAAATTTTTAATTTATTTTTAATTTAATTAAAAATGTATATTCCAGGAGGAGACACTCTTTTATGGTCTCCTTCAATTTATAAAAATTCTGCTACTCTCGTCAAAAAGAAACTTTAAATAATTAATATATATTCATATAGAGAAGCATCCTTAAATTCCCAATTAATAAATATTTATTATCTATTATATTTCAATTAAATTATCTTTTATATTTGCAAACTTTTACAATAAATTTAATGTAGATATTATTAATGAAGCTGTTGAAGCTTTTATTTTTGTGATTAATTTGATTAAAATTTGAATTTTTATATAAATCACACATTAGTTATAATTATTTATTGAAACAAATAAATACAATATAAATACGAAGTTTTGATCGACTTATTCTGCGATCGTTCTCAAGTATGAGCACCCACTCCCACTCCGATTATAGGCTAACTGCGATTGAAACGTCGTATTTATATTGTATTTATTTGTTTCAATAAATAATTATAATTAATTATGTGTGATTTAAATAAAAATAAATTTTAATTTAGATATTTTCGCGGCCATTTAGCTTTTACTAAGATGAAAATAATTGCTAAGATTTATCTTAAAATACTACAGAAGTTAGATATAAAATCATGTTTTAAATTTAAATTGGCTTCAGTAAGAAGAAAATAAAGTTTTGGATTATTTTTCGAGGCACACTATAGGCTCTTTCGAGGTCTATTCCGGTAAAATAAGTCACCCCTCTAATACAGAAAGGAGAAAAAATCCCATACCTTGAATTTTATCCCAGGATTAGAATAATATTTGATATTATTTGAGAAATGCGTTCGGAGAAAGTGGACTGTATTGGCCTTTTTGCATCTGAAATCTGAACAAAAGGAGCAAACCAATTGACTCTGATCTGGTGAAATGGCACAGTGGCTGGAGGGTCTGGAGGCCACCCGGCGAGAGAGCAAAGGGCCTGTTAGCTCCACCACCAACGAGATGCAAACAAAACTGATGGTTAATTGATCATATTGAGCTCTATTGATCAGCGGAATTCTCGCTCTTCATTCTCAAACAGATTCCAGTCAATTTGAATAGATGTTTGAAATGAAAAGTTATTCGTTTCGGAAAAGCAAATAGATCCGGTTGAAGATGAAGGGCTGCGCGCTTGCTCCTGGGCTATAAATTACCCGGCCCTTTATGGAACAATTAAAAAAACATAAACTATAAATTGTTGAAATATGAGCATTGACCGTGAAATTTGAATTGTTGGGGATAGATCAGGTTTATAGTCAATAAATTACACTTTAATCACTCAAACTTTCGATATTTAATTATATCATCTTCAGGGCTATAAAGTGTTTATTTATTTTTTATAATAACACATTCATTTTCAAAAATTCTTATAAACAATTTTCTCATTATTAAAAATAATAATTTTTGAAATTATCAATTAATTCTACAAAAAATTATTGAAAATAAATGTTTTATTATAAAACTAATGTAAAACACTGTCCAAAGTTTATAGACATGAAGATGATCTAAAATAGATCGAAAGCTTGAAAATAAACAATTAAAGTTTTATTTAATGTCCAAAAACCCAATTTATCCTCAACAATCAGAATATAAAACAAAAACAAATATTTGATCAGCATCCTTTCATCTTTGATAAAATTAGCGAATATTTTAATTTAATTCGGAAGAGCGCTCAAGGAATCGAAACCTTGCCTGTGTATTTTAGCACTTAAAAAAGCCATAAATTGTCGAGTCTTTCATTTGCCATGTGACAAGTTGTTTATTATGAGGAGTGGATGTTTGTTAAAAAAAAGTTTATAGCTGTTAATAATATCCCCTGAGGAAGAAAAAAGAATTTGACAAGTCAGGTGTACTCGAATGCATCAAGTGCATCTTGAGGCCGCGCGGCTGCCACTGCGATCGCAGGGGGCGGCGTCGGAGAAGAAGGGGTAGTGGGCGGGTGGAGGGGGAAACGCACAGCGTGGGGATAGCGGGAGGGCGGGATAGAAAAGGAAACCGAACGGACTCCGTCGAAACACAAACAAGGACCGCTGCCGTCTTAGCCAGCCCACTACGGCTCCATCTGGCGGGCAAATGTCCCAACGTGACTAGCGCGGCGATATAGAGTGAACTCAGTCATAATAAGCAATAGTTCATTGGCGAACGGAAAAACAGTGACAGCAGAGCAACGAGTGAGCGGACGGAGCCCCTGAGCGCACATCGGCCGCGATCTCCTGCCCACGTGAGCACTGACAGCCGCGTCCTGCCACCCCTTAACTTTCGGTCAACAACTCTTTTGGACCATTTCGAAAAAAAAAATATCTTCCGTTTCTTAATTAAAAATCAAAAACAATCCCTTAAGTGACGTTTTCTCGTTTTTGAAAATCTCACCCCTCTAGTTCAAGGGGTGGTTTTCCCCCCACCGCGGAGAGGGGAAGGAAGAGGGAGAGCGCGAGTGGAGGGAGGGCTGACGAGAGTGACAGAGAACGAGAGAGGAAAAAATTACTTCACCCCCCTTGCGAGCCCCTCCCCCGGCTGTGGGCCCGATGGGCTAGAGGTGCCAGGCCCAGAGTGGAATCAGGCTCTGGATTGGTCGCGACCAGCTCCTCCAACGAGTACTTGTCGGCCTGAGCACGTGAGCCGGGGATGCCGGCGTCTCGACGCTGAGAGACCCACATAGGCTTGTCTTTCGTTGACAGCGGTACCCGGGTACCATGAGCTCCTATCAGTTTGTCAACTCTCTGGCCTCGTGCTATGGACAAGCACAGGCACAGGGAAGTCAACCACAACGGCAAGGACCGTCTCCAGGTGCCGCGGCCGCCGTTGCTGCCGAATATTATAATCCGAACGGTGCTGGTGCTTACCCACCAGCTGGCTGTTACTCACCGCAGACCCAGGCTCAAGCCCACTATGGACAACATGCATACCTTCAGAGTCCTGGCATGATCGACTATACTCAGTTACACCCGAGTCCTTCGACGCACACACAGCAACAACCTCAACAACGACATTTGCAACATACCAGTCCTGGAGCAGTGAGTCCTGGACCGCTGTCAGCCACAGCACCCACAGCCTCCGCTTCTGCTGGACAGTTGCTGGGAACGAGTTGCAAATATGCAGAATCAGCAGGTGTGAGTTCTCCACAAGACTTGTCGACGACGACAACAGCAGCCACAAGTGCTGGCAGTGCAGGTGCTGGTGGCCGAGGAACCCCGCCAAATGTGGTTCCTGGCAAAGGAGTGACATCTCCAGGAACGCGTGGTGGGTCACCGCCAGTGACAGCTGGCGCTTCTGGTGCTTCAGGCTCCAGTGTGGCAACTGCTGGAGCGGCGTCTGCAAATGCAGCAGCCGTCGCACAGAGTTCTTCGTCACCTGCGTCATCGACAACCTCCAATTCGAGTACGGGAAACGGTGGCACAAATAATGCAAAGGGCGGATCGTCAGGCAACCCACCACAAATCTACCCTTGGATGAAACGAGTACATCTCGGCCAAAGTGAGTATCTTTTTTATTTATGAACTGCCGAGGGCCATAAATCTCCCCTAATTATTAAAATGGGACAATTCAAATGAGGGTTTTCATTCACGAGAAGCCGGACAAATTAAATGATCCATTGATTTTAAAAAATTTTTAAACAACTTAGTAGACTGCTCTGTTGATCCTTTAACGGGTCTTTGAATGTTAGTGTAGATGTTAATTGTTTCGGCCTAATCTCTAAATAGGATTCTAGACGGCTCCTCGGGTAAGCCAAGGAGCCGTCCTCATCAAGTAGCTGGCGGCATGGCTCGAATGAAATATCACCCATTCAGCAGGCGTGAAATATTCAAATATAAGAGTATCATATCGCATAAATATAAATAGTAATTTGCACTGGCGTACACCGCGGGTACCCCAGTAAGCGCGAAGGTGACTATGTCGAGTTCAAGCAGTCATCAATCATCGACGGCACTATCGCCCTGACATTAGCAGCAGAGCCGGCCAACTATCCGATTCAATCATTCATAAACCTCTCCAATCTATGACAAAGAGTCACCGGCCCCGGCCGTTCGATTGCTTGCTTTTTTCTTTAATTAATTTCCCTTGAATAGGAAAAATTTTGTCAGCCTAGCTGGATCTATTTATCTAACTGACCGAAACATTTTCTAAAAGCGCAAACCTGAAAGATTATGAAATCCTTAAAAACAACTTTTATTTAAATGGTTTAATATAAAAAGTATCTGTTTAGTTTGATGATTTATGATTCTGGTTCTTGGTTTTTATAAGGTTAAGTAGCCGCAAGTCTAAAAACATACCGTTTATAATTTCCTTAATGGACATTTACACTGTTAATATATAGAAAGAAGTTGAAAGAATGTCGTCTACAAGGCTGCTATTCCTAATTGTCCTAGGCGGCTTAGGATGTGTGCTGAATGTAAATTGTGTGCACCAGCATCTGAACCCTTGGGCGGACATAGTTTCAAACGTCAAGATTTTTCAAAAATTATTAATGATTCGACTATCGAGGTTGGGTGCTTGTTTTAAATTCAATGTCTACAAATCCCACGACAAGCGCCGCGTTTGATGAATGTTGGGCAAAATACCCTCTGCTGCTTTGCGGCTCCTTGATTCAAACTTTCGTACAAGATCGGCTAATTAATTAAGGCCAGTAATTTGGCCAATATATAATTGAATTCGTCTAAACATTAGCAATGGAAAAGCGTAGGCATTCAAAAAGGGGGTGCCTTGAGAAAAGAGGGTGACGAGAACACAATACGTTCAAAAGAGATTAATTGAATTTTATCGCGACGATGAAAATCTATGACAGTTGTCTTTGGGGTGTTGGGGTGGTTTGGGGGGTAGGGCCAAAAAAGGGTAAAGGGTGGGAGAGGGCTAGGTGTTTCGAATCAAGGAAGTTCAGGCGTGATGAACCGCAAAAGACACGCGTTTGGGGATGGGATGCGATGCAGAGAAATAACGGAAAGCCTGTCGTGAGACATTTCAAAAACAAATAATGATAATTAGCTATTATTTATGAATTTAGACATGTTAAAGAAAAATTACGGACTCTTTAATGAGAAAACAATTCATTACTTGGCAAATATGAGGCGAGTTTCTTTTAAGAAAAAATAATAATAAAAAACAACTTGTTGGGAAAACTTATTGCCTCTATTAGTGACAATTATATGGCCATAATGTCAAGGATTGTTTAAAGATTTGAGTTGAGGAAGGGAGAGAGAAAAAAAACAAACCACTGTGGTGTAGCGCCGGCCCTTAAGTTTTATGAACTCACTCGGGTGAAAATTTACGACTTTGCTGGGTGAAGGGAATGGGGGGGATGGGCGGGGGGGTCTAAAACCCGCTTTCCATTTGATACCCGAAAGCAAAAATAATCGTATGTATCAGGTTTGATTAGCGAGTACCTCTGTCATTGCCCGCCCCCGAAAACGGCGTGCGACGGCGCGCACGCCCCCTGCACGCAGCAACCAACCGGGGGCGGCGTTTTTCATCCAACCCCCAAGACGCAGGTCCGTCCCACACCCCCCAATTGCGGCTTGCGAATATTTCAGGGACGTCTTGTTGGCCACCTTCGGTGACATTTTATATCGCACTTTTGCAACTTGACTCCCGAGAAGGAAAACATCTGGCCGAGAATAGAAAAATATTATTCCCAGCATATGGAGGAAAGAATTACGATGAAAAAAAATTAATAGGCCTGATAACCAAATGAAGGGCAAAAAAATCGACTAAATGACTAACATCTCAACATTAATGCATCATAATACACAACGCGAAAATAAATATTACTAATATCCTCTATTACAAAAGCACAATAAAATTACGACCATTTTTAATCATATTTATAAAATTGAAATATTCAGTTTATAGTCAAGTTAAAACATTGGTGGCTTTTATACTCTAATAAATGTGATTTTTTTTAATATCTACATACCTACCTAATAATTATAATTATTAATTTTTATTTATTTATTTTTCTAAATTAAATTTATATGATGAAACTCTGTTACTACCAATCATTATTGTATTATTTTAGAGAATAATAGCATAAATATTTAAAAAATAACTATTTATTTGTAATTTTTATAATAATAAGAAATTACTATAAAAATTCTAACAATTTTAATTTTCTAAAATAGTACAATGATAACCACTATTAACATTGTTTTTAATTTATAATCTTTTGCTTAATATAAAGATCAACATTTATTTTAGATTATAGTTTCGATGGCTTTGGCTTCATCTTCACTTTAATACCTATAAATATTAATCATGGATATTAATGAAATTCTAGTCAAAAATTGTATAATTTTTTTATTTTTTTGACAAGATCCTATAGTGTGTATGTCCAGGAAATTCATTTTGGACTAGAATTCTCTATACCTATTTATAAAATCGGATTAAGATTGGAGATGAAGGCAGATCCTTCGAAACTATTGCCTCATTCAAATAAATCAAGAAGAAGACATTTATTTCTTATAATAATATTTTATATTACATTAAAATTTCTATTATTTTTTCAATCAAATTTGCACTACCTACCCAATAGTAGGATCAGATTTTGTTTGTTTATTAATTATAATTTTTAGTTAATTTATTTATTTGTTGGTATTATAAATGTAAGTGTACATTTATGTATTTTTGAAAGAAAAATATAAAAATAATTTTTCATAATTTTTAAGGAACTTGGATTCGGTTGTAGATGAAACATTTTATATAAGTCTTAATTAAAATACTAGGTAGGTTTTATATAAATATAAAAGAAAATGTCTTCTGTTATGACTAAATAAATACACATTTCTAAAAAAAAAATTATTTATTTAATACCTGCTAATAATTTTTCGAAGATTTTGTCATCATCTTCAACTTAACAAAATATTATAGGTACCTCAATGAATATTTAAGAGATAATTATATTTATTTAATATATCCAAAGAATATATTAAATAAAAGTATATATTTATAATATACCTATATTTATTTGTATCAAACACCAGGCAAACTCTTTGATATATTTATTTATTTATTTTATTTAATAACTCTGCTACTCTCGGCAAAATATCTTTTTTAATTTTAATGTTTCTTTGCTTTAGATAAACATTGATTAACTATTGGGTTTTGATAATTGAAAACATTGAAGACAAATAGATATTTTAACCCGTAGGAATTATATTTAAACGAAAAACAAAAAAAAACTATGTTTTTTTTCTTTTGTCAACAAATATTTTGAATTTAATGTAAATACTTAGTTACTATATATGTAAGCTTTCGATTAATGAGAATAATATTCATAATTTTATTTTTATCAAATTTCCCTATATTTAGTTTGGGATATTTGAAAATTTTAATTAAATTTCCCATATCCAAAAAAAAATCATTTTTTTTCTTCTTAAAAAAATAAATTAAATCCTCCCTTTAGATTATAAAAAGATTCGCGTTAAGCTTCTAAATATAAAGAGTAAATCAAATAGTACCTATGTCTTTTGCTTGATGTAAATAAGTATAATATGTATACATAAATCTATTTAACAAATTTAGATGTAAATATTTTATTAATTTGATTTCAATTCAACATCAAGTATTAGAAAACTTAGACATTGATTTATATCTTATGGATTAATCAATTTTACTACACCCGGTAAGACAAAACCCTTTAATTTTTATACCTCAAATAGTTCTAAAATCGACCAATTTTGATTCATTTTTTTTTCTAGAACCGTTTTGAAAAATGAAAATGATTTTTCAAATGGTAAACATAAACATATTCCAACACCTCACTCGTGAAATAAAATTTTAATTTAGCAATTTTCAAATTAAAAAAAAAGTAAAAGAAAAAAAAAGATGATTTCATGTAGAACTTATTATGCTAATCGCTAAATATATGTTATAGGCAATTCACTTTAATTGCCAAAGAAGTAATGAGTGTATCGTACAGCGTATGATTAGGAAGCAGTTGCGGGTTCTTAGAAAAAAAAAATTTCGAATGTTATTTAGAAATTTTCATAAAATTATTATTTTCATCCATTCTGGTAAAATTCTTCGTGATTGGAATAAATTCGAATGGTTGAAAATTTACTAAGAATTTTAAATAGTGTTGTTTGAAATAGACATGCCTCCCAATTATCAAAAAATTATTCTATTTTTTAATCAACTTTTAGAATTTTCTCTCATTGAATTCAAATTCATAAATAACTCATTTGAAAATCATCTCATCGTTAAAATACTTAACTTTTGTTCATTTTCCACATGAAGTATTCATGAATTTGGAAATCAGAAGTATAAGTAGAAAACTTCCTTTTCAAATTTAAAATTAATTTTACAATTTAAATAAATAAAAAATGAAGAGAATGAAACTAATTGAGAAATTTTTATTTATCTCTAAGCAATAATAAGGGTGAAATCAAATTTCAGACAATTTGACTATTTCTTTTAGTTTCTAAAACCCCTAGGGCCCCGCCTTTTGTGGTATCAATAGATATACCTACTCTTGTTTTTTTTTAAGTTTTAATCGTTCAAAGAAATATAACGTGGTAGTTTTTAAGGAATTTGGTGTTGGTACTTGGTGAAACATTTTTTAAAATCATTGGATAAAAAATTCTTGGTAGGTTTCACATTAAGATATAAAAATAAAACGAATTTATTTTTGGAGAGTCTTTAATCCCGATATATATATTTCGGTTGGCTACGGGCAGTTACTTTCTGTTGCTCCTGAAGATGGGTTAGCCACCCGATATATATATATCGAGATTAAAGACTCTCCAAAAATAAATTCCTTTTATTTTTATATCTTAATGTGAAGCCTACCAAGTGTTTTTTATCCAATAATTTTAAATATAACATGCATTAAATTTGAAAGCTGCAAAACGCGACTCGTCGTCTGAAACTAAAGAATCGGCATTGCACATAATATCAACTAATTCAATATTTAATACTATTAATTTATTTATTGCAGAAAATAATTTTTTGTAGATTTATCATTTTAATAAAAAATATTAATTAATTCACTGGGAATCTTATGAAGAAGAATTAAATATAGCAATACATAATGTTGAAACGATTTTGAAATGCGATATAAGCAAATAGTTAATATGATTAATGATTAATTAAAGATCTAAACGAAAATTTCATCTTTATGAAAATCGTTTCATAATTACTTAATAATAACTAAGTAAATCAAAATTAGAATTAATTTAGTTTCATTTTCAAATAAAGAATTTTAGACAATTTTTTTTTCATGTTTAATAAAAAGAAAAAGCTTCTTTTTCAGCAATTTTTAATTCAAATGGTGGTTTAAATTAATTAAAATATTTCGGAAACTTTTACAGTATTCCTTCTTCAGTGGATCTCCACCCAAATCACCGTGTCTACTCCATCTTTGGCGGAGGTCCACTGAAGCCTAAGGAATACTGTAAAAGTTTCTGAAATTTTTGGATTAATTTAAACCACCATTTGAATTAAAAATTGCTGAAAAAGAATCTTTTTCGTTTTTATTTAACACCTATAAAAATTATCCTCAGCACCACCATGAATTAAGATTTTTTTGAATTCTCTGTTTTTCATTAAAACATAATAATAAATAAATAATAATTATGATTATTTTCAATAAATTTTATTTTATCCATTTTATACGAAAAATTATTTTAAGAAAAAGCAATGAGGCTGTCCTCTACTTGATGCAAATAAACATATAACTATCTATAATGAAAATTAAAACAAAAAAAAAAATAATTAACTTTTTAATTCAAGAAAATCTATTGAAAAAATTAAAAACAAATAAAATCTCGAAATTAGAATAATAATCTAAAGTTTAATGGAAAATTATTTTGTTAAAGCTAATAAACAAAATGACTTCATATTTCGGATATTACTTATAGCTTATGGGTATATAGCAATAATCCAGAGTCCGTCGGAAATCTTGTTAATTATTATTATCAATTTTCAGGTAAATAAATAAAAAATAAATAAAATTATTTCATTTAAAGCAATTTAAGTTATCAGATATACATTTTTTTACATATAGGTATATATCTCGATATCATTCTAAATATTATAAATAAATTTTTGGGTTATTCTATTTTTTAATTTCCAAATAATAGAAATTAATTTATTTAATTGAATTTTAAGATTATCTTAAGCTGTGCTAATCAAAATATGACTGACTATAAGCGCGAATATTTTATATTTGTATTAATATAAAAATAAACTTAAATGCAAATTAGGTATATCTGCCTCAAAATGCGCTTTTTGAGTTTTATCTTTATTATTTTATAATCTGAAAAATATCCAAGAATTTGAGTAGAATTCCATAAAGGTATACAAATTAATTTTTTTATTTTGTTGCGAATTGCCAACGAATATCATATATT
Organism: Forficula auricularia; assembly: GCA_024734495.1. NCBI lineage: Eukaryota > Metazoa > Arthropoda > Insecta > Dermaptera > Forficulidae > Forficula > Forficula auricularia. The sequence continues at coordinate 8,584,615 of JALMQS010000150.1, read as the reverse complement.
ATTCTGGAGATAATGTTTTGATGCTTGTGATTATGAAAAGTTGATTCTACTAAAATGATTAAAAAAAGTTTAAATTTAATTGAAATTTCAAATCTCTCGCATTTTGCATTTTGTCTTAGACTGGAATTATTTATTATTTTTTTTTTTTTGAAAAGATCATTAGATCATTTTTATAAATATTCTGTATATAATTTAGTATATATCCTGTGTATTTCGAGTATATATTATTTTTGATGTGTTGTGTAACTATATACCTACAAATTTTTATAAATATTGACAATTTTAGTAGATATAACTGTAGTTGATTGATTGCAGTGATTTAGTTACTTAGAAGAGACTAAACTAATCTCATATGTTTATCATTGTAGCTCCGAAGATGGCTATAACCGAAACGTCAATTTTTAAATAAAAGAAATACCAAAAGCTGAAAGACTTTATTAAACACTTGTTATTATTTTTTTTTTTTTAATTTCCACACACACGGTTTTTGTCCTTCTGATCAAATTGTGAAAGCAAACGCTTATATTCTCTTTGCTTCGATACCCAGTATTATCAAAAAAATGAGTTCACTGATAACAACTGTAGGATTAGTGGACAAACCGTCGCTGTCATGAGCCTAAATAACTATACTTCTCATCGAAAAGTCCTATTTTAAGCTGAAATTCTTTACCTTTGTAAATAATTTCTTCTGATAAAGAATATAAGATAATTTGAAAATTATAATTAAAAGAAAACGCAAATTTCTGGTCAATATCGTTTAGTTTTCCTGAATTAAATTTCCTAGAAGAATGTGTAGAACCTAGGAGCTCCTGGCTATTTGTGGGAGCCTCACACGGGATGTCGGACTGAATATTCTAATAATATTATAGGAAATCGTTTTCACGCGATACTAATTTTATAGAAAATATATGAGTTCACCGATTACTCTAATATTTTGCTTTGTATGGTCACTTAGTTTTATTTATAAATATACATATTTTCTAAACTTTGACTTATTGTGTAATTTTAGATTGCTAGTTATTAAATTAGAACCTATTAGAACAAAGTTAGTTTAAGAAGCATACGCATTTTATATTGTGCCTTTATTTTCAATTTGTTTAATTAATTTCTAGAAATTTTTATTAATTTCAAAAAATTTCAGTTTTTCGAATAAATAAGTCTTCAGTGATTCTCATCCAGAAAAAGATCTCAGGTCATTTGTTTAAGATTATAATTTTTGAAAAGGTTACCTTCATCTTCAATTTAAAAGAAATTTACTTCATATCATTAAATTTTTATGATAAATATTTATTTTATACTAAAAAACAATACCTACAGCACTCTTGAAACTGTTTTTGAAATTTTTAATAACCAAAAAAGAAAAATTCCATTTTTTTTTGAAATTTAGTTTGTTCCTCATTGGTTGAAAAATACTTTTTTTTTTGTTTTAAATAAAATAATATTATTTTAAATATAATAAAGGTCTTGCGTACATTAAATGAGGAGCTTAGTTAGTTTGTAGTTGGAACCAGATTAAATTTTTTCGGTAACATTGTAATCTTAGTCTTGATATTATTGATTAATTATTTTAAATTAAATATATTTCATTATTAGAAAATAGGCAATATATTTTGAGTAGACCACAAGGAGACTATAACTTATTTTTTAGTGTAACTTTTTCTATTGATAAAATTATAAATGCAAAAAATGCAGCTCAACTTATATTTATATATACTATCCATACATATACTAGATAACACTTATCAATTTTTCATAAATGGCAATTAAAATTCAGTTTACATAAATAAACTAAGATATGGTGTTAATTTTAGTTTTATCAATGGATTATATTATTTTTTTCTTGTATTTATTTATATTTATTACTATCGACTTCTTTACGCCATTTTCACAAATGCTTTGGCGAGAAAATTAATTATCTTTTACAAATAAATAAATATAAAATGGAATAATAGATTTAGACCAATCTCTGTTTCTGACGGATAATTCGAGTTAAAATGGCCTAGTACCTACTCTAGACAGGAATACTCGTAATTTCTCGGGAAAGCTTAGTAATATTCTAGTTATTCTAGTTATGTCGTAGTCCCAGTAATAGATAGTGGAAATGAGCTGGCTTTCTACGTTTGCTATTATACATACAATAGGCTTGACTGGGAAATTACAATTAGTCTATATTATATAGCTATAGAAAGGAGCAAAAATATAGTCATAATCATTTAAGTATTATTTTTTTCTTTTACTTAGGGAAAGTGGTGTAGGTTTTAGGTGAAACATGATATTAATTAATAAAGTAAAGGGAGTGTAGTTTCACCGTGAATGAAATAAAACTCAAAGAGGTTTATACAAACTCAATATATTTCCTCTTTGAGATTTATTTCATTCACTGTAAAACTACACTCCCTTTACTTTATTAATTATTATTTTTTTCTTCTTAAATTAGTCCGCATGACGTAGCTTAAAAATTAGTTAATTTTTTCGACTATGCAACAGTAGAGTCTACCAGAAATGCCCACTTTTAAGATTTTTAGTCGTTTCAATTCTTTTAGAGATACAGAGAGTATCAATGTTGGGTCTCTTTTTAGGCCATATTATTCAACTCGCTTTATATTGAGTCTACTCTAATAACCCAACCGAACCAAGTATACCAAGTCGAGTCAAGAACAAAACATGGTATTAAGTAACAGGAATAGTAGGGAATTGGATAAAATTAAAAACACGGAGTTTTAATTAAATGGGCCAGACGTTTGGTCAATTTATTTTGACTTCCTCAGTGGCCCATTTTATCACTCTTTGTCAAAAACAATGAGGAAGTCAAAATAAATTGACAAAACGTCGGGCCCATTTAATAAAAATTCTTCCTGTTACTATTCCTGTTAAAAATTTATTATTATAGATACGTTTAATACAACATGGTATTAAGTAGTTATTTACAGTATTATACTCCGTTTATCAGAACTTTTCGAAATAATCCACATTTACTCTATTTAATATATTTATTAAAACACTAACAAATATGTACACGCAAACAAAAATACTGAATCTCTTAATCTGGGATCGTTTTCAAGTATTAGATACCACGGCGACGGCAAGGTAACTGAATTATAGTATTAAACAGTGCATATTGTGGTTTATTTCAAAAAGCTTTAATAAAGTATTCAACCACCAAAACTTTAGTCAATATGTATAATGTATTTACTTCATTGTATTAAATACAAAAATAAGAAATTGAAAACTGTTTTAAAAGGGGGACTTTTGGCCCGTTTGGCTTGAACTTTCCTAATCATTGCTCGCATTTAAGATGGGGATACTTTGTTTACATTCTCATTGAGAACAAGAAATAATTAATTATTTGTAAATTCCCCCCTACTGAAAAAGTTCCTCTCTTTGTATTTCGATTAAACTTTTGAGAAGGAATTGGATCTAGAAGAAGGAGGGAGTCGAACTTCAATATAAAACTATTACTTACTCCCGCAGACGGGGTTGTTTTTTTGATACAAAAGATTCACTCGCTAACTCTAAGAATAAAGAAGGGGGTGAAATTCGATCAAATGTCATTTATCATCTTGTTGGCAAAGTTCAAATTTATCTTTACAAAATTTCAATGATTTTCTAATTACGATATCTATGTTTTGAAATCTATATGCCTATAAAATAAGAGACCTTTGAAAAAAAAGGTTAAGACGTTTACATCAGGCATAATTTTTTTCAATTTTGATTAAACGATTATACTCAAAATTTAATCAGCCCTAGTTACATCAATACGTATCGAAAAACCGTAATTCGGTTGCATACCATGTTAGTCGTATAGGTTTTTTTTAATGATATTGATGTGAGAAGGAGATACACCAGAAGGTGAATCCCCTAAAGGCCTGTATGGGCTGGCCCCTCCATCGTGAAAAGAACAGAGTAGAAGGAAAGAAGCCGGAATCACGAGCCAAATCTCAGAAAGTTAGATACAATCCAATTTACTATGATTTAAGGGCTTCGAGCAGTGGTAAATTCTCCGCGCGATAAATTAGGTTAAATTTATCTCCCACTAAGGTTGTACCAATCAACATGTTCTATTCATTCAAAAAATAGAAGGAGACAATAAGAGTGTGTCTTCTGCTGGAATTATAAATTTTTACAGTGAAAACAAAGTTTTACGACGAACCTCTCTGATATGCAATGTAAAAATATTTCTCTAATATATATGATGTCCTTTAAAGTTAAATTCATTTATAAATTTTTAATTTATTTATAACGAGACTATTGTTTTGAGAGCTTTGCCCTTTTCATCGGTCTATTACAATTGATTCACAGGAATTAGTGTTGCAGAAGACACAGTCTTTTATTGTCTCCTTCAATTTATAAAAATTCTGTTACTCTCGGCAAAAAGAAACTTTCAATTCAACTCAATAAATAAAATAATGCGTTCTCAAGAAATAAATTTGTTGAAAATTTGTTTATTTATTTAATTATGTTTATCAACCTTCTTGATATAAATTAAAGAAGATTAGTGCCCGACTCGCATAAATCTGATCCATACATAATTGGGAAAAAAATAATTAATCTATAATATCGTTAAAGTCGAGAAAGCCAAAAAAAAGAAGATTAGTAATTATAAATAATTGCAAAAATTTAAGAAAGGAAACTAAAATAAAAATATTTATATAAATAAATAAATTAGTAAGCATTTATTTTATTTTTCTAGCTTTTATTTATTAACTATATTTTAAATACATTTTTTTTAATTTAAGTACGGCTATTTTTCAAAAGAAACAGAAAATTATTCTATTAATCAAATTTTGAAATTTCATCAATTTTTTTTCCAAATATCATAATAATATACAATATTTAAAATAATATTAATTATAAAAACCTAAGTAAAATATTTTGCCAATCTTAGCTAGTTTAAAACACAAGAAGTCTAGAGGGAGACATACCTAATGGGAATTATGAGCCCCTCTTTTCTATAGGTACTAGAAACAAAAAATGATATCATTACTTGGACACTAGACTTATGTATATTTAGGAGTATATATTGGTAAATAATTTTACTAGCTTTAATACAAACTACAGGAGTTTCCATTTAAGAAATGAAAATTTTGTTTCAGCGAAATTTTTTAATGAAGTTCTAGAAATATTGTTTGATTACTATTTATTACTTGAGGTAAGAGAAAATAAAAAAGTTGCTAATAGATAGATATCTATTATATTTTTCTTTTACAATAAGTTAATAAATATAATTTGTAGAAGCCTGTACTGTACGCTTTGCAGCACAATAAGCAAGCAATCTGGTTGCATACCCTGTAGGCGTAAAATCTGACCGACCAATCACGTGATATTCTCTGAATAAATAAATAAATAAAAATACAGGAAAAATATGGAAAAACTAGTTTGATATTTATGAATTATATTGAACAGAATTTGGATTAATTATATCGAATTATTTCATTGACATCTTCGTCGGAACTTTAAGCTATGACCGAATATATATACAATTAAATGTAACGGCTTACAAACTTTTATAAAAGTACAACAAGGTTATCAATGGATAAATCTTACCTAAAAAGTAGAGTTCAAATTTTTATAATATGCAAATTTAAGAGTATAACCTATAAAATAAAAATATATATTAAAAAAAATTTCAAAATGCACTAAAAAAGTAGACATTATTATTTATTTTAATGTTACATCATTCGTATCCATAATAAATTTATAACAAGAATAGTAGGGAATTGGATAAAATAAAAACATAGTTTTTTTTTTTTTTTAATGGGCCAGACGTTTCGTCAATTTATTTTGACTGTGATAAAATAAGGTATTTCTAACCCTACCAAATGTTTTTTTAATGCATTACCCTACCAAATGTTAAATTTATTTATAAGTTTTTTCTAATTTTCCTGGTTTATCAGTTTAGCTATTGAGGAAGTCAAAATAAATTGCCCATTTAAAAAAAATAAAATTTAATTTTATCCAATTCTCTACTATTCGTCTTATTTTATTTATTTTTTAATAGCCAAAATATTTTCAAACCTACATATACGATAACAAAATAAAAATTTAAAGCGTAGGCGCTTTTAGCTTAAAATTTGATTAAAATAAACGTCATGCTTATTTTTTTAATTAAGTTTTTATGGAAATTTGCCAGTTTAGTGGAAGCAAACTTTTTAGTGCATTTTGAAATAAAAGTATGTTTTTGAAAAATTCTTATTTTTTTTTTAATGTTGGAAAAATATCAACAAAAATATAAGGTCATCTCACATATGGAAAATAATCTTGATGAGAAATCTTCGACTAGAGTCATAGGAAAAAATAACTTTTGCCAATCAAGGACGTGCAGCGCACTCGACGCACCAGTTAGTTCCTGGTTACTTAACTCAATTGGCATTTAATTGCCAGTCCAAGGAGTGGCGAGGAGGTCTCCTGTCTGGCAAACTAATTGGGGCGATTTGGTGACCATTTGTGGGAATTTGGGGGAGTTAGCAGCTAATATGAGGCCAGGCTGTGCGGAAAGGGCAGGCTCAAGCTCTTGTGAAGAGCGCTCCTCCTCAGCCACCATAAATAACCACGGTACCAGCATCGCTAGAGGTGGATTGAGACACTTTTCAAAAAAAAAAAAAAAAAACAGCGACAGCTGTAAACACACACACACGCAGCTGATAGAAAACAAATTCAAACTCCTCTCCCTTGGAATGAATATATTTTTGGAAAAGCGTCTAGATCAGGGCTGTCAAACCTGTGGGCCAACATAAAATCATAAACTTCCTTAAAACATTGAGATTTATATGTAGAGATATATTTATTCCCTTTTTTCGATATATGAATGTACATTTGTACAATACGTGAAGCTTTTTTCAAGAATAAAATTCACTAAAAGCAAAATTATAATATACCTAAGATAAAAAAAATAATGGAGTTTCGAATATTTAAAAATTCTTTTTCTTCTCATATTTTCATTTTCTAAAAGATTTATTATTTCAGTAATTTATATGTTACGACACTAACCAAGTCTATAGTTATTATTATCTAGTATAGGGTGGGCCATCTAACGTTTGCAATTTGAATCGGCTATAAAAAAAACTAATCGTAATTTTTTCAAAATTATGGGTTTGGACATTTTCATTTAAGAATGAAAAACAATATTTTTGTTACCAAAAATTGAAAAGGGTGACATGGGTGACATTTGGTTTCAACAGGACGGGGCCACTTGCCACACAACCAACGTAACAATCGATCTTTTACGCACTGTTTTTGGAAATCGAGTAATGATTTTGTGTTTCATTCATAAATGAAAATGTCCAATCTTTCTAATAAACTCTTAATTTTGAAAAAATATTCATTAGTTTTTTTTTTATAGTTGATTCAAATTCCAAAAGTTAAATATCCCACCCTATATAAGGAGACAAGGAATCGGGGATTTCTAGAACAATCACAATTAATTGACAATTTCTCTCTTGGACTAAAACTTGTCAGGACTTGTCTTTTAGATCTTTCCACGTTCTTACATGTCAATTGATAATGGATAATCAAGGATTATTATATCCGTGAACCTTTTAAAAAATAAATTATCATTCTTCATATCCGTGGCCCAATATAAAGTCAGAAAATTCCTTAAAACATTAAGATTTACATGTAGATACTGGAAAACACACAACAATTTGGCCTGATAATTTTTTTTCTCTAAAATACGAAATCCTAAAATCTATTGTGAAGTTTTCGAAAAATAAAAGTCCTAATTTTAAACTTTGAATCTGGAACTAGATTTCAAGATTTCTAAAAAAATAATCATCATTTTGGTCTATTTCGACTCCATTTTTCATTAGAAATAAATTTTCTACTTGCAAACTTTATGATTGAATCTTCTAGAATAACAATTAGATAGCAATCTGAAAGAAAAATAGAATATTGTCTCTTTATTAGAATTTTATATTTATTACCTAGCCAGGAAAATATATAAATAAATACTAATACATAATATCACTGTTTATATATGTATTTACATATACGAGAAGCTATTTTCAAGTATACAATTTACGAAAAGTAAAATTAGAATCTCACTATGAGCTAAAAAAATAATAAAGTTCTTAATTATTAACTATCTTTTTTGAATAACAAATATCAATAGAATTATAATATTTTATCCGCGGTCTGAGACAATTTTTTTCTTCAAATGTGGCCCGTGTAAACCAAAAGGTTGGACACCCCTGGTCTAGAATATGTTGCTGGTGGCTATTTAATATGCATCATTCATCAAAGAACAACCACTACAAGTGTTAATCCTGAATTTTAATATAGAATATTTAAATTGCTTCTGGATGTGGATTTTGATTCGACCTCAAGATAAATCATTTCTCATCGATTGAATATTTTTTATATATTCATAATAAAATAACTAAATGATCCAATTTAAATTATAATAAACCAAATAGGATAATAATTTGGTTTGCGTGACGGGATTTGTGATGTGATTCTCATTCCAGGCGCCTCAATCAATAGCCCAACAAGGTCTATAAATATTATTCTAATTGATTATCTAATCATCGGATTCAGTCATCAATGGTTCCGGCCTTTTTTTTATGTTATTCTCTGCCATTCTTCATCATCCAAGAGGGGCTCAAGATGAGGCCTATTAAAAACAAACATGGTCCCGCTTAATATATGCCTGTCTTATTTACTTTAAAAATTTTTAAATTAAATTAAAATTATCTAACCAATATTAAAGATTTTCTAAATGAATTGTAATATTGTATTTATTGATAATATTTTAAAAAAGTAATGAAGCTATTGAACCTTTTATTTTTATGATTAATTTGATTAAAATTCGAATTTTTAGTGAAATCACACATAATTAATTATAATTATTTATTGAACAAGAACAAATAATATAAATAACTACGACGTTTCGATCGCAGAACAAGTTGTTTTTATAAAATTAACAATTTCTATAATTTTTCATGTGAGTTAGTACAAATTTGTAAAAAAAATCTTAATTTTTTTAAAATAATGATTATGAAATAATACATTTAAAATTTGAATTTTTAGTGTAATCACACAAAATTAATTATATAATTATTTTTTTTAATAAGAACAAATAATACAATAGAACGTTTCGATCGCAGAATAACGTCGTAGTTGTAAATTTGTATTGTATTAATTGTTCTTGTTCAATAAATAATTATAATTAATTATGTGATTGTTACTTCACTAAAAATTCAAATTTTGATCTTAAAAAAAGTAAATCAATAATTGTTTCTGTTGTTTGTAAAATAGAAATTTTTTTAAATTTCATTTCCATCCACAGCAAAGGACGAAGAACTTTTTTCACTAGTGCGTTAAAGTGACGTTTTTGAAAGTTTTTATAGTATCTATATCGATAAAGTAGTAGTATCTATAATAAATCCAAAGGTGATATGTAGTATATAAAAGCAAGGGATTAGAAACTATAGTCTTAAATGAATAATAATATTTATTAAAATAATTACCCCGAAGTTTTGAGTTTCTTTTTTTGAAAATTAGATAGATTTTTTTTTTTTCAAAAATACAACTCATGGTGAAAACCAAATATATCAAGAAAGAATTTAATTAAGGTCAAAAATCTAAGATTTTAGTAGAATATTTTTATGATATAAATTATAAAAATATTCTACTATAATCTTAGATTTTTGACCCTAATTAAATTCTTTCTTGAAAAATATTTATATTAAGCATAAGTCACTAAATTGTATTCATCAGGTTTTGAATTTACAGATAGTCTATTTTCTTAAGAGTATTCATTTTATATTTATCATTTACGTTTTTCTAAATATTATTTGATCAAATTCTTTAGCAAATTTTCAAAAGTTGTATAGTCGATAAGCTCTCTCTGAAAATTTTGGTGATTTGGTATTTTTTTTTTTTTTTTTTTTGTTAGCATTAGCTTGAACTTTTTCATAACGATGGATTTTATTAACATACAATTTTATGTCAAATTACAGGATAATATCTTTGAGCTTCTCTTAAAACGATTAGATTTATCTTTTCCTTCAGCATTTCATGCACTCGAATCAATAGTTCTTCCTTTTGAAAATTTGGATGTTTTTTTGCATTGGGTTCAGTCTCGTACCCGATTGGTCCCGTTTTTTTTTCATTCGTATTGGACCTTTTTTGTTATGTATGTTCCCTCATAACTTCTTTGTTTATGGAACAATTTCGATAATTATTTTTTATTGGAAAGGGTGTACCGTAGGGGTGGTATCATTTAATTTGCGCAAGTTCTGATAATATGATCAATGACAACATATTGGAAATCTCCAATTCTTATATGCAAATAATCGAAATTCTTTCTCTTAAGTGATGCATGCAAGGTATTATCATAAGTCACTATTCTTAATTAAAATAATTTTCAGAAAAAAACCGACTTCAAAAAAATTAAATGCAACAAATAAAATAATAAGAACTCAAAAATAAAATAAAATGCGCTAAAAGGTATAAAAAAAATTATCTTATTTAGTTACATCTAAACAATGAAATTGTTACATGAAATTACTTTTTAAGGTCGGTTGGGGGGGTCAGATAGGCTAGTCGGTAGCGAATCATCCTGCTAACCAACTGGACTCGGGTTCGAATCCGACTCGAGGCATTCAGCTAAAATCTGACCCCCAGGGTAGAGACAAAATTTAAAAATATATATAGTATCGTAAATTGGCTTATGGTTAGAAAGGCCGAAAAGCCAAAAAAAAAAAAAAAGGTCGGTGCCAAAGAAACTATATAATCGTGCTTACGCGATGTTGTATTCAGTACAACCAAACGTACTAAGATACGTCGAGTGCCATTCATAAAATGTATATATTTGGCACCGACTTCAAAAAGTAATTTGCTGTAACAATTTCATCGTTTAGTTGTAACTAAATAAGATAATTGTTTTATACCTTTTAGCGCATTTTATTTTATTTTTGAGTTCTTATTATTTTATTTGTTGCATTTAATTTTTTTGAAGCCAGTTTTTTTTTCTAAAAATTATTTTTATCAAATACGATACCTAGTTTAAATTTTTTTGCAAATATTTCCTTTTCCTCTCGATGGTCTGATCGAGTGTTTTCTGATAGAGAGCCAACCGGGGAAGGAATCGGCTGTCCCGTTGGTTGGGTTTGAGGGAGGCACGTGGCCCTGGTCAGGATCTGAGTTACGACCCCCGACGCCGGAGGCGGACGCGCCGCGCGCGCCACGATTTACACCACCTATACAGATAACTGAACAGGCTACAGCTGTAAAGCACAGCTCATAAAGAAAGAAAAGAGGGTGCGATGATCAAGCGATTGCCTAAGCCATTAAGAATGGGAAGATCCCAATCGTTCAGGCCAATTGAGCATTGGAATTCTTTTGGGTGGATCTCATCCTTTCCACTCCATTCATTCAGGTTTCCTTCGGCGATCCTCTTATAGCAAGAAGCTCGGAAACATAATGTAATTACATGTTTTCTCGTTCTGCGTTCCAGCGAGAAGCCGAGTCGTTTCTTCATGGAGAATTATCAAGATAACCATTTTTATCCATCTAATTAAATTAAATACTAGTCGGAATCTTTTTTTTTAACTAAAAGACTTGTTTATCTAATAATAAATAACTTAATAACCTGTTGAATTTTGAAAATAATATTTTCAATATTTATAAGTCTCTCCTAAAAAAACTGTCTGCCCGATCACATTTTGACTAATTATTATAATTTTTACTTTATCCAATGCAAAGCATGGGTAAAGTATTGTAATCGCTCTCGGGGCAAGCGTGGCTTCAAAGGGTCCTCAGGTAAAGACTACGGAACCCATGGACTCAATTAAAGTCACAAATTGTAGTATTCAATTAGGTTGAATATTAGCACGTGACGGTTTTGCCAAAAATTACATGGGGTCTCGTCGAGAGGCCAAAAAGTGCGATTTTTTCATTTAGTGCGTGCGTATGGATGTATGGATGTATGTTATCGCTTTTTTGGCCCACGATTTTTTCCACACCGTTGCACCGATTGAAATGAAATTGAAAACCTACCATTAGTTTAACAAAATGAAGCGCTGATTAGTTTTTGGTACATATCGGCCCACAAACATTAGTACTTTATTTCAGTACTTTTTTAGTTTTTTCTAAATATCTTGAAAATGACTTAACCAATTTTGATGAAATTTAATATCCTAATTAAGTACCTTGGGGACCACAAAAAAGGTTAAATAAAGTTTTTAGTAAAATTATATTTTAAAGTACTTTACTCTAGAGTAAGATTGTACTTTTTTTAATTTTTAAAATTCTTTAAAATTTATTCATTTGATCGTTTTAATATAGCTCATTTAGCCTTGCTTAAGTAAGAATGGATAGGCTTATCTCTGTGAAATGCTAAAAATTTGGGAGGAATTTTTATGAGTAACCATAGCAACTGCGTTGTTTTCTTATCCGTTACCTTTGCTGAAGACAGAGAAATCGATTTTAAACCAAAAATAGCGATTGATTCTCATCTAGT